>JAODUP010000685.1:240000-250000 GCA_025642065.1 Paralvinella palmiformis | reverse complement strand
AATTAGCGTCCGGCCTGAACGTACTACCACTTTATTTAATTCGGCAAAAGTAGTTGGTATTAGTCGGGAGTGTTGCAACGTAAGCCAAACAATAAAGACACTGCTCTCTCTCTCTCTCTCTCTCTCGCTCTCTCTCTGTGAGAGAGAGAGAGAGAGAGAGAGCTCGTGCGCAGCAAATACAGACAAATAATTTCTGGAGAGCGTTTTCCCCGGATCATGTTAGGGAGGGGCCGCTTGTTGGATTGTTGTTTTTCTCAATCCGTCTGGCTTAGCTGTCACGACAAGATCTAAACACGCCGCCAATTGGATCTAATGAAACAATTCAACATGAAAAGGACATCGATTGTATTATGGAACAATTTGCCGGTTTAATGACGGTGGCGTGGCTGTAGCTTTTTTCCTAGCCAGCTTCCGAACAATAAATCCCGACCCCCTCTTTGATCTACTGGAAGATAATGACTTCGTGTGTTTGGTGGCCATTGACTCTGTGATGTAAATACAACAACACCACAAGTCTACATCAATAGAGCAATCCGGAATGGTGTGTGTGTGTGTGTGTGAACTGGGCGTTTGGCGGTTAGTGGACAACCTACTATTTTGTCGCCTGTAAGCGAATTATGTAATAAACTGGTGCCGAGCTGGTGTCCGTGGACTTGTGTCATCGTTATTTAACGTGATAAAACAGACCGTTATGTTATCCCCCGCACAACCGTTGTTTGTGATATCTCCGACGCGTCATCCGTAATAGGTGTCTGTATGGACACGTTGGTGTCCGGGTGTGTCCTGTCACGTGTCTTTGACCGATTAAAACGCCCATTGGTCCGCTGCTAAGAAGGCGGCGGCGGCGGCGGGGGGGGGGGGTAAATTGTGACGGATGTGGGAGGTAGTCTTATCTCTATTGACGTTGTCCAGGTTAATATTAAACGGCGAAAATAATGCGATGTGTACTTAAAGCGAAGACGAACAGTAACAAACATGGCCGACAGACGACGGTGTGTGTGTGTGAATATAGCTCTCTCCCTCTCCCTCTGTGAGCGCGCGCGCGTGTGTGTGCGCGCGTGTGTGTGGATGATAAGGGTTTAATGGTTGAATTATTACACCGGAAGCTTTTATCTCACGATAATGCAGCCATGAAGATCTAGTTCTTGTTCATTTATTTGCACAGACGCTAGAAATGTGATCTTATTGTGTCACTTTTAAAGATCGATCAATTGATTGATTGATTGATTGACTGTAACGTTAACTGGTTTAATATAATGACTACCTAATTGGTATTGTCTACTTTCCCACCATACATAAATATATACCTATATACAAACAGACAATTAGATAGACAGATGTACAAATAAAAGAAAAAAATGAAACAAGAAATTAATAATTGATTGATTGATTAATGACAGAAGTTTTCTGTTATTAAAATATGTGATATAACGAAGGAATCAATAATTAAATAATAGTCGTCAATATAACTTGATATTCTGATGTGAAGATATCTTGACTGATGATGATGACGATGATGTATGTATGACGTCACCTGGGCCAGGAGTACACAGAGTTCACGTAGACATCAGTCAGTGTTCCCGGTTCTCCTCGCGCTTTCTTCGATTAATTCTTTTTTTTTCGAAACAATCGGAATCATCTTCATCTTGTAATGGTTCTTCTGGCGGAAACTGATATGGTTGTGTGTCATTCATGGCGTAAATTTAACAAGATAATTGCGTTTTGTTTTGGAATTATTCCTGGCTAACACTTGTTTTACATGCTTTTGTACGGGTTCTACAGACTTCCGGTCAAACTGCTGGGTTCAAATGACGTCAGTATTCAGGAGCTTCCGGTCTCTGTCTAGTTTCAAAATGGCGGCGCCCACAGGCCATTAAAGTCGATTAATCAGCACTTTGAACTGGATTATTTAATGTATGGGTGATCGTTTACCCATTTTTACATCATTTATGATATTTGAGAACATAGTCCTGAAAATTTGAAACGAAGGTGGACTGTTCCTTTAAGAATCGTTCATATATATAACATTTCACAGTACTAGTGGCCATCCTGGGTTATTCGCCCCTGATGAATTATCCAAATGATGTAAGCACGAGGCTAGTCGCTTTTTGGCACTAGTTCGCTTTAACTTATCATATATCTTTACACACACACACACACACACACACACACAGAGAGAGAGAGAGAGAAGAAGAGAGAGAGAAGTCGGACGTGTATTGATACATGGTTCATATAGGTAGGATTTATTCAGTTATTCAACCCAGAATAAAGCTGAGGTCAGCATCTGAGGTGTCGAAATGTTTTATATACAGGTTTCTTTTGGACCACAGAAAATTACTGTTGAATGTAAAATGTGGTGTCAAAATAGTTTATGATATGTATGTAGCAAGTCACCATTGAATCACACGCACGTGTTGTTTGTTGCGATGTGGTATCAAATGGTATGTTTTTTACGTGCTTCCTCTTTTTGTACGTAGCCTGCATATGATTAGGTATGATTAGACATATGATTAGGTATACCCACACATTTATCAATATGTGGATGTATGGAACATTTTATTTTTAGATTAATGTATGTATAGTTGTATTTAGATTTATGGAGGTAGGTTTCGAAGAATGTTTAGATATGTTGATGCTCTGTGCCTGTTACCTCTTACTATGTACCCTAAAACACACACACACGCACACACACACACACACACACACACGCACACACACACACACACACACACACACACACACACACACACACACACACACACACACACACAAAAGCTATTTTGAGAATCAATCTAACTGTTTACCTCCACAACTATCTTTATGCTCCACCTATTTCTATTCTAACATGATTAAGGCGAAGATTGTTTTATTGTCAGTTTAGTTAACTAGAAACGGCCGCCTATTTCTTTGATTGACTTATTTTATTCGCTCCATTCATTATCACGGAGAAGGAACACTCTCCTTATTCTGTGTACAAATACCAAACTTTATCTCATATACGACACATTGGCTTAGATTCGGGGACTTCGATTACTTGAAGAATAAACTGGGATATTATAAAAGAAACTCTGTTGTTGTTGTTGTTGTTGCTGCTGCTGCTTGTGATGATAGTGGTGGCATAGTGGTGATTAAAGAGCGATAACGATACTGTATGTGACGTTGGTGTCAACGGAGACGCCGACTATGGACCAATTAGCTTTATTCCGAAACGACAGCCGTCCTATTTCGGCCATTCCCATATCGTCCCCATTCCGTACGATACACCTTAATGGCGCTCAACTGTCTAGCGACGGAGTCGGCCCATCGATAAGGATGCAGGCCGATTTTTCTAAATGTCAATCGTCGAGCGGCAGCGAACCTCGGAGAAGAGAAAAAATCATTTCAATTTGCCGCATCGACGGAAGCTGGAGTGTCGTGGAAATGTCAAGCGTCTTCCTGCTGCGACTCTTTGGGGCGCCTCCGTGGTCTAGCGGTAGAGTGTTGGACCAGAGATCGCAATCACCCGTGTTCGAATCTCGACGTGGGCGTATCTGAAGATTGTATCTTCTTTGACCTCGCCTCAATATGTTTGGAGGTCGCTCGGCCCATTTAGCCTACCTCGTGCACAAAAGTGGCGTAAAACACCAAACAATCGATCCTGCTGCGACTCGTTCGCCGAGAAAGGAGCGCTTCGACATTCCAATATGGCCGACCAGCCGTGCCACTCGACGCAGAATCGTCTCCGAATAAGTGTTCCTCGAGAAATGATTGCCAACGATCGGGATTCTAACCGACGTTGTTCGTGGTTTATTCTCTCGACGTCTGTACCGACGTTAAGATGACTGGTCGTACATGTGACTGTAGGAGACGAGAGGATAAGAGGAGTTTATGGAATGACTTTAGGCCGACCAGTGATTACCTCCAATGGTTTTGTCGGCCGTAAATCTGATCCGTGGTCTGGATCTGTTAACAATGAAGGGAGCAGATCGGGTGATGCTTAGAGTCGGGATTATTGACCGGATCATGAACGTCTTGGCCTTATTGTCCGATAATGTCATCATGTGACCTTGAGACCTTTGCTCTCTCTCTCTCTCTCTCTCTCTCTCTATATATATATATATATATATATATATATATATATATACACTGACAGACAGACAAGCCCGTGACACTCACTCTCTCTCTCTCTCTCTCTCTCTCTCTCTCTCTCTAGAGAGAGAGAGAGAGAGAGAGAGAGAGAGAGAGAGAGAGACAGACAGACAGGGCATACATACATACATACATACATACATACATGCAGACAAACAGATTTATGAAATCAGTCGGGCATAGATAGTGTCGAACATATATATTTATGCACCATTGCATGTGTTGCACTATATACATCAGTTAATATCGCAGATGGCCAGGCCATTAACGAGTTGAGGAATACCTACAGAAGTAGCTCCTTCTAGTTGTCGAGCAGCTCGGCGACAGTTGTGTCGACGGCTCGCCTGTCTTCATCGACCTATATCTCATACTTCGGCTTAGTAATTGGTAAACATCTCGGCTACAGCCAGATGGTGTATCCGTCTTTCATGCGAACAACGAGTCATTTGGATACCGAGAAAGAGGGGGGGGGGAGAGAGAGAGAGATGGATAGAGAGAAGGACACGATCAACTGGATCAGACTTAGTGGCTTAGCCACATCGATTGAGCTCCGTCGACCATTTCTCTATGATATTCGCCAATGAAACGAATGGAATCTGTCGAGGAACTAAGCAATGCGGTCAGGGCTGGATTTGGGATCGTGTTGCTAATGATGGCACGAGAGGCAGAAGGGACCTTCGTTTGTATGTAGATCCCCGAGGGGATCAGCGGGGAAGGTAGTGGGCGGGTTGAAGATTCCGGAATTAGAAGCGAGGTCCCACGATGAACGACCCGGCCTAATTAAGGACGGCGACCTCTAAGTGTTCTACTGTATGGTGGCCGAAACAAAAGAGTAGACAAAACACAACACGACTAGACAAGACAACACAATACAAGACGAGACGAGACGAGACAAGACAAGGCAAAATAAGACAAGGCAAGACGGGACGAGACAGGACACGACAGAATAAGACCTGGCAGGGCATGACAGGACAGGACGGGAATGGATGAGATGGGATAGGACAGGGGAGGACAAAGGTGTTACCGGAAGAAGATAATCTATGGTTTAAGCAAATCCCCCCAAAAAATATGCGCCCTGCACTTACCATGAGGTAAAAAACGTGTACAATGTGTGTATAACATTTGACTTGATTGATGACAAAACCAAAAGAAAGACAAGACATGACGAAACAAACAAAGGAAGGCAACGGCCAGACAATTTTGCTTAAAATACATCCGTTCAATTAAAACCTTTCAATTAGTCATGGGCTGCCCTCAGTAAGTCACTAGTTACCCCAATTCGTCAAGTATAATAATTATTGATGCACGTAAAAGGGAATACTTACAATGATCCGCTCTTCGCCGTGCTCCCTTGCCAATGATGTAGACCTTTTTGGGGGGGTGGGGCGGTGGGTGAGTTGTGTATCACGTCACAAGAACACTGCTTTGCATCTCAATCTAACATGCTTTCAATGATGACTCTAGACATCAACTGACACCAGGCCACGGCTGGAGTCGCTCCGGAACACATTCTACGAGACGTGATTGGTCTCGGAATGTTCCTAATCAAACCAATGATGCGTTAAAATTTCATTTCTTTCTCCGTCAGCTAACTTCGTAATGAGATTTCGAGAGAGGGATGTTGTTATGTCGTTCTATTGAGTACTTTGGTCAAGGACGTAGCAATGTCGTGTAGGCCATGTGTTTTGGGGGAAATTGTTTTTTAATAATTAATCGTCTCTCTCTCTCTCTCTCTCTCTCTCTCTCTCTCTCTCTCTCAGTTCTGTAATTATGAGATTTATTCCCATTTGTCGTCGTCGTAATCATCGTCGTAGACATCATCATCATCATCATCATCATCCACACTAACTCCATCACCACTAAGTTGCGACAGCAGTTTAAGCAGTTGTTCTATGATCACGGAACCGTTATTAAGTGTTACCAGTCAACATTTTGTGGCACAGATTAACCGTTATCAGTAAATATCATGTTTTGGTATATGGTTTTGTTCAGTACACGTGTACTTGTATGAAAACGCGCACAGTATATACCCTAAAACACACACACACACACACACACACACACACACACACACACACACACACACACACACACACACACACACACACACACACACACACACATATATACATATATATATATATATATATATAAAGAGAGAGAGATGGAGAGAGAGGGAGAGAGAGCGCGCGCGAGACCCCACACACACATAATGGGTGAGTGAGTGAGGGAATGAGTGAGTGAGTGAGCGAATGAGTGAGAGAGAGACTGTGTGTTTGCGATCGATTTCACATCACCTACTGTTGGTTTCTGTGGTTGTAAAAGCAAATAGACTGACAAATTCCTACTACATATGTCTCGCCACAGACTAATATACCCCCCCCCCACACACACACACTCAACAATAACCTCAACCGATGGGTCATCTAGTACAAACATTATTGGGTGGGGTTGTTGAGCCCTAAAATTAGTACTCAGACCAGAACTAAACTTAATTAGTTCGAACGTCGAATGATGTGCGAACATTAATTCGTCCCTCGGCGGAGATTTCTAGACACCGATCCCGGTAAGAGTACGGTTTATTGATCCGGCTCGAGATGCGCTCAATTCGGCGGGAGGATTCATTAAATTTAATGAGCTAAAGAGAGGGGGGTGGGCCCGTGAGCGGTAATGGAACGGAGTCCCGGCTCGGAAGATAGCAACGTCTCTGTACTTATCACATCATCGTATCACGATCGTTCGTCGTCAAGTTGACTTCGTCCGATCGCGAAAACATCGAAGGCCAAATCCGGGTTCGCGATCCGGATACCTCGGCCGGTGTATTCCTTTCATTAACTGCTTCTAATTACTGTTATTCGTTTTGGCGGAGAGGATGCGTCGTCCAAACATCGATCTTTCACCATTAATAATTTACGGGCAATAATTACGGGACGAACTGGCCGATGGGCATTTGGAATTATCATTCGTCGGGATGTAATTATCGCGTTTGGGGGGGGGGACGCCTAATGCCAAACTATTAATACTGCGATCCGATGACTATTTTCAGGAGTACCTGCTTCAGGATCCAAAGATAGAACACATCGATGGCACGAAGATGGTTCAACAGATAAAGGACAACATGGAGACGATGCTGAGGAAGAAGGTTCACGCTTTAAGTGTAAGGATTCCAATTAGTTTTGTCTTACCTGATGTGTGTATTTGGATAGGTATAGTGATTGACAAGAACGTTTTGAACGTATATATATATATATATATATATATATATATATATATATATATATATATATATGTGTGTGTGTGTGTGTGTGTGTGTGTGTGTGTGTGTGTGTGTGTGTGTGTGTGTGTGTGTGTGTGTGTGTGTGTTTTATAAAGATAGTTAAGGCGCTGGCACAGGTGTTATACTTTCATTCAAACAACAATTAACTCCAAACTGATTTTAAAAAAATATTTAATTGTAAGTATAATTAATTACCGGTAAAATTAGAGAAAAATGAAAGAAAAAAACAAATTTCTAAAATAATCCAAAAGAGGATAATATAATGATATAAAAAAAGAAACTATGATTAAAACAAAACCAGGCTTTGTGTCGAACACTACGGCCAAGAAAGATTAAACCTAAAATGGAGAAATAAAATATTAATACACAGTATGAATAATGTGTGAATAATATAAGCATAAATCAGAATAAATTCAGATTAATACTAATAGCAGCGATATAACACGACTCAACCCAACAGGAACGACCGGTTTCGACCTATTCAAGTCTTCATCAGGTTGCATAGAATGTTGTTCGTGTGTGTGTGTGTGTGTGTGTGTGTGTGTGTGTGTGTGTGTGTGTGTGTGTGTGTGTGTGTGTGTGGCTGATAAAATTATATACACAGATAATCGACACAATCGACACATGATAAATGCGCGTGCGCGCACACACAAACACACACACAGACACACAACACACATGCACGACGCGCTCCTCCCATATATATATATATATATATATATATATATATATATATATATATATATATACAAACACACCACCACCACACACATACACATACAAACAAACACACACATATACACAGACACACATAAACCCACACACACACAAATAGATCCTGGATAGATCGATAGATCGATCGATAGATGAAAAGATAAATAGACGTCTAGAAATAATTTACATATAAATAATGTTTCAGATTGATTTATCTCTGAGAGTTGTTTTTTCCCCTTCTCCGAGACCAAGCGACATCTTGCGGTAATTCGTCATTGTAATCTATAATGTTGTGTCTGTCAGAAAGGCCAACATGCTCACAAGATTGATCACCGAATGATGTTTACACTCACCCCCCCCCCATCGCCTTCATGATATAAATGCATCCCTAATTATCTATCAATTTTTCCCCTTCCGTAGCCCTAAACTGGACACACCTACCTAACGGTCAACAAGTATATAGCACGTTCGTCATCAGAAATATGAGACTTCAACGATGCCGTGTAACATATAATCATGGTAGTCAGCTTCCATTGGCCAACTTCTCCGCGATTATATCAATGCGCGCGCGAGTACTCGCGTAATAGTTTTATATTTCGGGCGCCGAGGATTCTCGGATCGTTTGCGCAACGAGGACAATTAATAGAAAGCCCATTTCCATGAGCTGCCGACACCACTCCCTACGACCACATAAGGAACAAGAACTTCTCTTTCTTTAAAGGGAAAAAAACCCCGAGATAACTGTAACCATGGATACGGTGACTTCATTCCGCGCACAGGTTGTCTTTTTTCCATGGCGATGCCACCGAGTCGTAATTGTTATAGATGGCGTCTGAATACCGGAGAACAATTAGATAGGCTTCGGAAGGGACATATTAACGAATTTAAGGGATTCCCCGGGCGGTCAGGTCTGATTGGCCCTTAATGTGGATTGATGTCACTTTTATCATTTGCCAGCGAAGCCATTGCTCACCGAACGAGCGCCGAATATCGCGCAATATTATTTAGTACCGAATAGCTGTGTAGGTAGCACTCTATCTGGATACTCTTTGTACACGGTGATGTCGGGTCTTCAGGTATACTCATTCATTAGTTGTAGAATCTCTCTCTCTTTATCTCCCCCCCTCTCTCTCTCTCTCTCTCTCTCTGTGTCCCCTCCTCCCTCTCTCTCTGTCTCTCTATACGGAGGTTGGTCGTGTCTCCGGAATGATGGCCTGATGGTGCCCGAGTCTGGAAGGTCGACAGCTGTTCACCGACTGGCCAGTGGCAAGGACCATGTTCAGTTTGATGGATCGCTTCACGCCGTGATTGAATACGATCCGCTAAAGTGAGGATGAATTCGGCCGAATGAGTCAACATTACTATAGATGTAACAGTCTGACCAAACACCGTCCTCACCCACCATCCTCCATCTCTCGTCCATAAATCATTTTCCCAAAGGTTAATCATATCGTAGATAACGCTTTAGGTGATGATGATGATGATGATGATGATGGTGGTAGTGACGCTTTAGGGTGTCTCGTACCTGTTCCTATTGTTTGTGTGGAATAAACAATTATGTTGCTACATCTTAGTCTGTAAAGAAATATAAATATACTGATATCTCCATTAGCTAACTAATTCTAAGTCTAATAAACTAATGTTAGCATCTTAACTGTATATGATACACCATTAATAATAATAATAATAATAATAATAATAATATTAATTAACCAAAAATTACGACAAATCAGCGCCATCAACGGCGATGCCAATACTAACATTACTATAAATAGTAGCAGCGCTGATGGTAGCTACTATAGTAGTAGTAGTAGTAGTAGTAGCGGTAGTATGTTAATAGTATACACTACTGATTCAGCTATTTGTCTTGTTCTATGGATG
>JAODUP010000685.1:127500-235000 GCA_025642065.1 Paralvinella palmiformis | reverse complement strand
GATGGAAATGGTGCTATCCCCAATCGATTAATACTCGATTTGGATGATGGACGCGCCATTTTTTTTTTCGCCCTTTTATCCCGACAGTAATAGTTCTCTGTCCGCATTGCTCTCCATCGTAACACGTTCTACGCGCGTTTCGTTATCCATCCAGTAATTAATGGCTTATAGTTGTTTGGACGAAGCACAAAACAGGACTAGAATTTCGAAGTTTGTTATGGCTGTGCCGAATTAGCGACAGCCTGGGGATTCTTCCCGAACAACAAAGCCAAAGCGGAAGTTTGTTGATGTCCGCACAACGAGGTCAAGCCATCGGCTGGATGAGGTCGGCGTACCTCGGATTGGATTTAAAATCGCATAACTCCATTTGTCGAAGGGAAACGATTACCGAAGACATCCGATATATGTTGTCTAAGCTCGTTTAACTGTAGATTAGGCTACATTTTGAACACTAGAAGAGTACGGTGAGCCATCGGGAGTTCAACGTTGTAGAGCATTGCTCGTTGAAATGGAGCAGGTGCAATCGTTTTAACCAAATCTGCATTGTTTCAACACTAGCTCCTCCTAATTGAGAACGAAATCATTTAGCTGACGCCGATTGGCAGCCACAGGATGGGTCTCCGTTATTTGATCGGCAACCAGAGATGGATAGATAGATAGATAGATAGATAGATAGATAGATAGATAGATAGATAGATAGATAGAGAGAGAGAGAGAGAGAGAGAGAGAGAGAGAGAGTGAGGTGAGAGAGAGAGAGAGAGAGAGAGAGAGAGAGAGAGAGGGACAGAGAGTGAAAAAACGAGAGAGAGAGAGAGAGGGAGAGAGAGAGGATGCCAGACAGCCAGTGAGAGGCAGCTCAGAGGCCGAATGTGATTTTGTTTGTTTGTTTGTTCAATATTGGATAATGGAGAGACTGACTGGCAATATGCCGATAATGCCCACCCGATAAGAGCTTAGTGTTATTAATCCGTGTACCAGGACCGACGCCGGTCATGGCTGTCGGCTAACCACAGACAGATGACCGACCAATCTTCCGAAACCGCTTCTCCTCCAGTAGATCTGTGGCTGGCTGCTGTATGTTAGTTGAGCATATCGGCCACTTCAGTCGGAGGTTAATTTACGGCTGAGCTTATGTTGCGATAGACTTGACACGATTCTCTCAGTAAATCGTCTCCGCCCTCTGGCGGGGTACTACGGATCCGGTCATAATCACATTTGGTTACTGTTTAATGCCGGGTTAATGTCCACAATCCCTAATCTTTTGTATATTTCATTCCAGGGCTTGGTCGATGTCGCAGAAAAGGCTCATTCGGATCACGTGTACGACCCGCACATATCGGTAATTTATTTTTTTAAAAGCTTAAGGCGTTTAAAAAAGAATAATACAAAATGGAGTGGAATATTTATTTTGGAACTAACAGACATTAACTTCAATGATACATTACCGTTATTATGGTGGAAATGAATATACGAATAATGCGGAATAATCCATAAACATCAATTTTTCACCGGTTGCCTTTAAACATTTAATCCGATCGATTAACTGTTCGTCAGATCGAGGATCATCGTTACGCCGTTTCGTATTTTACAGCGGGCCTACCCTAAAGCCAAAAGATTAAATACTTCTGAATTCGAACTGGAAGAGAATGAACACTTTAACTATATACCCGTTAATTTAAACATGAGCACAGTCCACGTACCGACCAATGTTTACGACGAATGTAAGTATTTTCATGTGCGCAGGTAGTAACCAATTTATGTTAGAGTGAATACGAAGGGAAATAACTCATTCAAAAAACTGATTCTATGCATGATAATAATTATTTTAAGCCCTTTGTTTAGAGAATACAAAGGTAAATAATTGCAGTAGGCAAATTATGTTCATCTGTATTTTTTGGGGTTTGTTCAGTTAAACAATAACTTCTAATGACATTGAACACGCAATACAGCCATCAAGGTTATTTTCAGCGGTTGAGGTATTAAACGGCGTTGATTGGTCAGAAGCTCTCGATGAATACTTCAGGGAAAACTACCAAAATGATCCGACCCTGACTTGGCAGTACTTTGGCAGTGCTTCCGGATTCTTCAGGAACTACCCTGGTTCGTTATTTGTCATTCAATCAGCAATTATTGTATTAAATCAGACCTCGCTGTTCTAACTCGCTGATAGCATTATCCACGGTTGCAATTGTATCTTGGCCGTGCCGGGGCCATTCCAAATCCAAGAAGAATAACGAAGTTACCGCAGACTTTACAAACGTTTTAGACATAATACATATAACCAGTAATGGCTAACCTATGGCGCATCCGAAGATGCGGTGTTCTGGCCGAGAAAAGAACGTCATTTCAGCTAAGTGCCATTTTAGAAATGCATTCTAGATCCAAATGAAGACTGATGTCTTCGTGTGACGGCTCAGCTGTGAAACAACGCTTGAATTTACTGCCCAGTTTGTGGCTTATAGATTTGACATGACACCGGATGACGAACTCGTGTATACGACGCAAGGTCCTTAAAGCGACGTTTATGAATGCATGGAACATTTTAGGCTGAGTATCCCCGATATGAATAATTCACATAATGCCGTCTGTTTTAAGGTATGCGCTGGCCAGTGGAAGGCGTTGATTTGTTCGACTGCAGAACTCGAGGCTGGTAAGTACCCCCTGCTGCTGCTGCCATCTGTTGGTCAGTTTCCCATACAGCAACATTTTTTTTGTGGGTGATCAATCATGCTCGGCAAATATATGATGTTTTGCTCGATCCGATTGCTCTTATTTCATCGCTCTGCTGTATCTGTTTTAGATGCATCCAATCATTTGCACCGGTTCATTGTTCGATTTGTGCTAAATGTACTCCTGCCGAACCCGAGCCAATACATCACGTGGATGAACAAAATTAAATGCCGAGCGAACTACGTTTTATTAATAAACCAGTTTGCTGATGATGTCTTTGGATGAAAGAAATCGTAAATTATATTCGAATAAAAGTTAAATTTTAATGGCAGTTACCCTTGTGCATTTTATCTCGTTATGGCTAAGCGCTTTGTTGTTGTTGTTGTTGTTGTAAAAGCTTGCCGTGTGTTCGGATAATTAGCAACCATATCTGATATTTTTTTCCAGGTACATCCAGGCAGCTACTTCTCCTAAAGATATCGTAATACTGCTGGATGTTAGCGGCAGTATGAAAGGCCTGCGGATGGAAATAGCCAAAGCTACGGTCGAGAAAATATTGGAAACACTGAGCGATGACGACTTCTTTAATGTCATTAAGGTGGTCTTTAAGTCAGATTGTTAGATACATTTTTATTTAACGCTGTCACCGTGTCGCTTTGAGTCCGTCTTCTTCGGAGTGGAAAAAACTAGAAGTACGATATTCTCTCTCAACTAACTTGCGATTTCAATTAAAAAAAAGTAAAACGCGCCAAAGATGATTATCCTTCAACTCGAGAACAATAAAATATCCGGTGGGATTATTCCAAATTAAAACACACAGTGATGTTGGAACCCAGCTCACCGTTGACCAATATGATCATCTGTGAACTAATTCGATTTTTCTTTCATCACATTCTTTATTCAGTTCTCGATGACGCCGGAGTATGTGGACGATTGTTTTAATGGAACGTTAGTGCAAGCAAATGCCGACAATAAAAAGGTAGCCATTGTTGCTGAATCATCCTGCCGCGAGAGCTAACTGCTTTCAGCATTGCGTACACGTGAAAGGGGCCGCGCTTAATTGAATTACGCGTTCCACATCCCGATTAAAAAGTTCACCTTAAGTCGTAATGTTAATAAAATCTGCTACACTGGAGACGCCATTTAGCATTCGTGTCTGGTAGATGATGAAATCTACAGTGAAATTAAAAATATGATTTAGCTAAAAATAACATTCACTTATTGCTACCAACTAGATAATTAGAGTTTGACTTTATTATGGTATGGAGTTTGCATTACTGTATTTTTTTTGGAATAATGTTTGGTTTGAATGTTTTATTTGCAGCGAGTTAAGGAAGCCCTCGGGAACATCAGGACAACAGAGATTGCGCAGTTTGACAAAGCTTTAATTGAAGCCTTTGATCTTTTGCAAATGGTACAATGACATTTTGATTATGCTAGATAAAGTGATGGACAATTTTGAAAACCATATCTTGTCAATGTGGATGTGTTCAGATTTATCCTGTATAACACTCGTACTTGTTACTTTCAATCTGAAACCAATCATAGGTGCCCCCCTCTCTCTCACGCACGCACGCACGCACGCGCGCACGCACGCACACACACACACACACACACACACACACATATATATATATCTTTCTCTCTCTCTCTCGCTCCTTATCTATCTATCTATCTATCTATCTATCTATCTATCTATCTATCTATCTATCTCTATATCTCTCTCTCTATCTCTCTCTCTGTCTTCCTCCCTCCCCCCTCTCTCTCTCTCTCTCTCTCTCTCTCTCTCTCTCTGACTTCCTCCCTTTCTCTCTCTCTCTCTCTCTCTCTCTCTATCTACATATATATATATATATATATATATATATATATATATATATATATATATATATATAATACTTGAGATAATGAGACAGGAAAGGGGGCTCAATGTAACCGGGCAATAATGCTCATTACTGATGGTGCACCAGAAACGTATGAAGAAATATTCAAAAGATATAATTGGCCCGAGAAACATGTAAGTATAACACCCATCTAATAAGTATCCACAACATATAACGCCCCCTCAATAGATTTATGCTATTTTTATCAAGAATTACGATAGCCCAATAATTGTCACTGACTGTCACAAGCGCTATTTAAGAAATACGTTTAATTTCCTGCTCACGTCATCTACCAGACTATCAATAATCAATTATCATTTTAGGTTCGAGTATTCACATTTCTCATTGGGAGAGAAGTTGGCGACTCACGGCAGGTACACTGGATGGCTTGTTCAAATAAAGGTAAGCAAAAGCCTTTGAACGTGTTCAAGCCCAACAACAATATATTACTAGTAATAGATTTTGCTGACTGAGAGGAAGCAGCATTTTGTTAAATTGATCACTTCTTTATTTTTATATTCATTTATTTTATGATTACCCATTATGATAAAGGAAAAGAACAAATCTGTCTTTAATCGTTAAGTTGATATTAAATATCTGCAGGTGACTTGTGATTATGATACTAACCTTACTATATAATGTCAACTTGCAGGTTACTATTCACACATATCGACTCTGGCAGATGTACACGAGCATGTACAAGTAAGCAATATATAATGCAGCATATTATAAATATGATAATTATCCAATGATGTTATGAAAAGAATGATAAACTTGTCAAATTATCAGTGTTAGTATACTAATTTGGATATAATTGAATTAATTTTGTTATTAATATATTTGTTCAAACTGTTTACGTTAATCACGTTCTAATATGCTAGCATATCTTTGGAGCTTTCACAGCTGTATGAATATATAGAATATGTCTTTGTTTTTATGATAATTATGTTTATTTCAGCCGTTCTCCCTCATATTATCCTCAATACTTTAGTGTAACATGGCCTGGAGTTGTTGTTATAGTTAAAAACAAGTGTTAATTTTCACATATCCTGGCATCAGCTGGTTCAGTTAGGCCCATTTTAAACCTTCCTTACCCCTAAGCACATAGATGCACAATTTCAGACACGCACACACGCAGACACACAGACACACGCACACACACATACAAGTAACAGAGTAACCTAACTCCTCCTCCTCCCCCCATCTTTCCCATATAGGTGATGTGAGCTTAGCTCACCAATAGTTGCTGTTATTTGTTGTGTGTGTGGTGACTAGGTTGGAACACTTATACGACAGATTATCAGCAGCAGTCTGTTCCCTTTACTCGTCAACACGCATCTGTGTGGCTTACAGTCGAACTCGGAGCACACATGGCCACCATATCTCTCTGTCTGTCTCTTCGATGTTCTTCCTATCCTTGCTTCTAGTCGGAATATTGTCTCCATGGATAATATCCAATAAACGTGCCCAGGCTGGTAACTAGATGGAGAATTTTCCACAACATTTTGAGGAAGGTGTGCAATTAAGCGGAGACTTCCGGATTAAATATCACAACACAATGACAACACCATCAGTAACATAGTAGTAGTACTAGTAACAGTAGCTAATGTCGCTGCTATGGTAATAGTATATATATATATATATATATATATATATATATATGTTGTATGTTATGTGTGTATGTGTGTATGTGTGTATGTGTGTGTGTGTGTGTGTGTGTGTGTGTGTGTGTCTGTGTGTCTGTGTGTGTAAGCATTCAAGCGCCTATCTGGATGAAGTAATTCGAGTTGGAAACAATATTTAGATACACTTTTTTAATTTGAAAATGAAAATTACACACCGTCCTAAATGTTTTGTGGAAAGTTATTCTGATTGGTGGACATTAGAAACGTATAATTAGTATATAGAAAGGTAATTTATTAAACTATGGTTAGTTCGTCTTAATGTTTCAGCATTTAGTCACCGAACCTATTGACAAAAGTTTCGCATTCACCGCCAAACCGCCACCATTTTGAAAGTGGAATAAATTTAAAAGGAAGGTTTTACGCATTTCCTTCTATCAAGTGCGTATCACGATTTCGGAACTTCCAGGACAATGGTAGAAATTGCCTTATAATTATAACGTTCATTAAAAAAATGATTACTAAGTTGGCAGAAAACGCACTGCTGATGGAATAAATTTTGAGGCTATCCGCCATCAAACAAGGACAAGCCATATAGCAGAAAATCACTTCACCCCAACGATGTCACGTGATTCAATTCCCAGCGGTGATCACATGCGCACTCTAGTGATCACATGACCTAAGGTAGCGTTGCCTTTTTCAGAACTATATTCACGTGATAAGCCGTCCAATGGTAATAGATCGAGCCGACCATACAATTTGGACTAGTGTTTATGTTGACGCAGCGGTAGGTTATAGCACTTTGTACTGCACTCATACCACGATATGCACTTTGATAGAGTCTGTTATATTTGGATTTTGTTTACTTTTCCCCTTTTTGTTTGTTTGTTCGTTTTATATTTTTATATATATGGAGAAATCAAGGATTTATATTCATGTATATTTAAGACAAAACAATCAATGTTTCAGTTTGTCAAAAAGTGAGAACATTATGAAAATGTCTGAAAATTTTGAATTCTGATCCCTGTGTACGTTTTATTGTAAGCTATTCACTTGAACACTGATGACCCATATATATATATATATATATATATATATATATATATATATATATATATATAATATCCTGTAATTGTAGTTTAGTATACGTGTTTGAATGATAGCTTTATTACTGTGTGTGGTATATGGTAAATCAATAAGATCATTTAGTATATTGGTTTTGTTGTGATATCTGGCATAATGCCATAGCATGCATGTGCATGTTTATGTGGTACGTGGAAATGTTAAAAGAACCGCAACAATGAGAACAATACCGCGCGGGGGTACTGTTCTACAGTATCTGGGCTCGGGGAGCGGCCGATCAGTGCAGCCCGTGAGCGAAGTTCTGATTTTGACATTTCCTCGCCTACTTCCTGTCTTCGGCACTCCTCCTTCCTGTCCGTCCTTGGCTAGGTGGCTTTGTTGTCGGGTTCGTAGCGGCAGGGGTTGTTCCTGCCACCCAAAGTCCCGCCTCACTCCCCTGGGGAAGCCAGCTCCGGTCAAACCGCTGCATGCACGCACTCGTCGGTGTTCCCACACCCACCGCCCTCCGTGTTTTTCGTGCGTTTCGTGTTCGTGTTGTACGTGTTTCTATTCGTCTGTGTCGTATTCTCTCGCTGATCTTCTCGCATTTCAAATCCATTTGCAGGACTATGTTAAGGTCATGGGGCGTCCAATGGACCTGTGGCGCCCAAATATTACAATATGGACTCCCGTTTACATGTCGGCAGACTCCGCCAGTGATTATGCCGAGGTTGGTTCGTTGGTCGATTGGTCGATTGGTTGGGCTGTCTTTCTCGGTTGATTGGTCGGTAGATAGCGGACCATAACCGGAAGTCGCCGTCCTTAAGAGCGTAGATGGCTTCTAGATTGCAAGTCCCGAGAATGAGTGGTTCACAGTGGCGGGGATTCATAGACGCCCCCCCCCCTCTACCCACCCCCTCCACCATCCATAGAGTTTGCGATGTGTATTTATTTAGTTCGATGTAACCGTTCAACGATCCCGGCGGCCTAGATGTCCCGATTTGGATTCAAACGAGTCTAGATCCGTTTAACCACAGTCTGGACCCCATCAACGTAGATCCATCCATCCATCCATCCACTCGTCAAATCCATCTACCCGTCCTTCACACCGTAGAGGTTTGCCCTCGCCCATCTTATCGATGTCTTATCTGCTGGTGTGAGAAACTCACCTAGAATACCACCCGTCTGTTGTACCACCACCCAACCTTATACCACATCACAATGTATTAGACAGGTAAAAACATTACGGCGGTTGCGCTCCCCCTTGGATGGCAACCGAATAAGTTTACATCTATCTATCTATTTATCTATCTATCCATCTGTCTATCTATCTACCTGTCTATCTGTCTATCTGTCTATCTGCCTCGTGATGCTTGTGGTTTGAGCAAACAGCGTAGTACTCCCATTCACCGTGTTAGTGTTGGCACTCGTCGTGACGGGGCACACCAAGTGTGTACGAGATGTTCTCACGAATTAGCGTCGATGTTCGTATTTATTAGTTCATAAACAACACGCTACCCCCCCCCCCCCACCTCCCTCACCACCACCCATTGTCTGTGTCGTTTTTCTTTCCTCTGTGTAGTCAGTCAGTCAGTCAGTCAGTCGGTGTAGTGAAAGTATTCTCTGACCGTCAAACGTTAATACAGTAGTAACAATAATGATATTAATAATAATAGTAATACTAATATTAATAATATTGATAACCTATCGGTGGAAAAAAAACCGACAGCAACAGAAGCCAATTAAGACTAATGGAATGGCTGAATGTCTAGCTCATTAACGATCTGTAGCTTCTCATCGGGACACGCATGTCTGTTATGATGATGATGATGATGGTGATGATGATGATGATGATGATGATGACTACGACGACGACGACGACCACGACCACGAAGAAGAAGCTAATTACAATATTTACTCGCGTCTCTTTCTTCCACCGAAACAGAAATATGCCAAACGATTCGATGTTATGTTAAACGGAATCCGTGTAAGTGACTATATCTCAGGCCTGCAGCAGTCGATGGCTTCTCTCTTAAAGTGACCCGGTTCCTTATCGTTTCTTTTCGCTGCACGCTAATTACTGGACGCACCAAAACCAGCTAACGATCCGGACACGCCGAAACCTTCTTGCTACGCCGCTTCTGATTGGCTGTTTTTCGCTGACGCAGCATGATCGCGTCACGAGGTTGTCGCTGGCTGTATTTGTGCCGTCGCGTACCGAGCTATGCCCTCAAACCCTCACCCCCCCCTTATCTATATTTCTACATTTTTACACGTCCGCTGTGTGTTCACTGAGGCGCATGCCGTAGAGTTAGCCATTTTTTTTGTTGAGATTTTTCCCATTGTTGACATATCGCCGGATGGTAGCGTGCACCCGGCTCTTTCCTGTTCGATGACGTATATTGTTGCCGTGTCAGTATTTTTCCGTATGTCGGTTTGTGCATGTCGGAGTGACATTCTACTCAGGTACGGCATGCATATGTAAGCATAACGTCTGTGTTTTATTACCTTTGAACAGTTGGTTTGAAATCGAGATCAAATCAGTAGTCGTACATACATACATGCTTTGATACATACATACATAATCACACACACACACACACACACACACACACACATATATATATATATATATATATATAATAGGTTTAAAAAAATAAACAAACGAACGTGTATACACACACTGACCTCATTATTAGCCAGCATATACACAAGAACACATATACAAACATATATATAATGTTCCAGCTTGGCTGTCATCTGTGTGTTGTTTTCAGTATTTATAGTGTAACTCTATATATTGAAATAACATGTTTGTTCGATTTCTATTCGATATGTTTTAAATAAAATGTATAAATCCTCTGCGTGTGTGTGTGCGTGCGTGTGTTTCCGAGCATATTGTGGGAGGGTGTATAGCGTGGGTGAAGGATGTTGCGTTTGCGTGTGTGTGTAATTTAAAATAATAAAATATATTATCAGGTTTTACACACACACACACACACACACACATAAAATATATATATATATATATATACACACACACACACACACACACTCAGACACAGACACACACACACACACACAATATATATATATATATATATATATATAATACACTCACACACACAACTACCCATATACACATACCGATTTTTAATATTGGGATAAGGTGATCACTAAGATGAATTGTGTAAATAACCATTATAATATGTAGTGTCTGGTGTTATCAAATATCTACGTCACTGGTGTACGGCCTCATTCCTTTCATAATTCTACCTGTTCTCTGTTTCCATGGTGATGGATTTACTTACTGGTGATTGGCTGCTTCGGATTGTGAGAACAGCATGACAACGAGGTAACGGCTCAGTGTCCCTCTTCTTCTTTACTAGATACGGTAGCTATTCACAATGTGTTTCCTATTTCACTTGTCTTACTTTAAAACTGCTTATAAACCGAGTCCTTGTTCTGATGTTATTCCTTCCTTCCATAAAGTTAAAATCATTCATCTTCGTCTTACTCTTGACAATGGCGTATCCCGATTACGATAAGGTATAGTTTGATGGCTTCTTCGCAATTAGTTTCCTTCTTTCTCTGGTAAGATTAAAACACATTATATATATATATATATATATATATATATATATATATATTGCATTATCTAAACTGATGAATAGCTGTCATTTTTTTAATTCTATAGCATGTCTCTTGGGCATCTTCTCCTATGGCGCGATGATTGTTGCAACTGGTCACATCTGAAAGCGATGTCAGATTAAAAAATAGTCTCATTAACATCCGTCGAAGGCATTCGATGCCTCGTCGGTGTTCTCGTTTTGCCACCATGTTATGCCGCCAGCCAGTAGTGATGGTCTGGTGTTGATGATTTCGCACGTTGGCGACGTTTATTATTAGATAGACACTCGTCGAATGTGTTGTGCTTGCCTGTTCGGTGTCTGTGATGTTGACTTTTAGAACTTAACTAAGATGAAGCATGAAGTTAAAACGTCTTATTAGTTCGGGCGGCAATAATTCTGCCAATACGAGTTAATCCTGTTTAATCCCGTTTAATCCCGTTTAATCCTGCATATTTCATCCGCAAACTATACGGGATTCGGCTTTGACCGGAAGAAAAAATAAGGGAATCGTACCGACCTAAACGCGTTGTCCATTAATGGAATGCTATTTTCATCTTGCATGATCGTTTTGCACCAAGCCGACTAAAAGCAGTTTTATTGTTTAGCTTAGCGACGCACTGCCACCAATCAGATTAACAGCATGTTTATGGGCGCGCTAAGTAAAGTTTGAAAACGATTAGTAATTAATATACTTGATCTTAATGAAATCATTGTTTTGTTTTAATGCATCGTCTAGGGTCTTCAGCTAATGACATCTGTAGCAGCTCCGGTGTATGATACAAAAAATGGCTCGGTGAGTATAATAAACAAATAAATATTAAAGTGTGTGTTTTTTTCGTCTCTCTCTCTCTCTCTCTCTCTCTCTCTCTCTCTCTCTCTCTCTCTCTCTGTGTGTGTGTGTGTGTGTGTGTTATGTGTTAGAGCCCTGCACGGGTTGGAAAGCTGAACCAAAACCCGACCCAACCGGCAACTACTCAACCCACACCCAGCCCATACCGACAATTCTCAACCCGAACCCAACCCGAACACATATTTAAAATGATATTGAACCCGTGCCCAACCCAACCCACAAGACAGTAACCCGTGCCCAACCCAACCCACAAGACTATAACCCGTGCCCAACCCAACCCACAAGACTATAACCCGTGCCCAACCCAACCCACAAGACAGTAACACGTGCCCAACCCACAAGACAATAACACGTGCCCAACCCAACCCACAAGACAGTAACACGTGCCCAACCCAACCCACAAGACAATAACCCGTGCCCAACCCAACCCACAAGACAGTAACACGTGCCCAACCCAACCCACAAGACTATAACCCGTACCCAACGCAAGCCCACAAGAATGGAGTCCGAACACGAAACATATAAAATTCCTGTTATTAAGATAATTTATTGAAAGACGAACTCAACTTTTCCATTGAAACTTATTCATATCTATATAATAAAATCATGTAGTATCCTATAGTGACTATTTAGCATGATGAATAGCACTATTCATGAATAGGACGTTATTTACACTAGACAATTTCAAAGTGGATCTCCTAGCAGATACAACATGGTCAGCCAAGCTGAAGTCTCGCTCACTAGCAGCACTTGTGGGGTGGCTTCAGAGTGGGGCATATTCGACGGTCAGCCTTGGGGGGGGGGGGGTTACACGTCGCTTTTGATCCTTTGTTAACCCCAACTATCACTTTATTTAATCTATCGCTGATAGTACTATCAACACCGTCACGATCGCCACCTAATGACCTTCACAGCTTGTCAGTCAACTCACAGATGATCAGAAACATCTCATGGTTGAAAAGCTCCTCCCCCACCACTCACGGGGGAGCAGTACGGAAAGATGGAGCCGAAATACCCTGAGGGTGGTCACTGCCAGAGTGTTTTACGTCCTCAGGGGGGTTTTTAACGTCCCCCTTAATTTTAAATAATTCAGTGGAGACGGCAGCGCCTTTAACGTGGTCACCCACCCACGATGAAGTGAGCCGAGAAATTAATCCCTGGAAAAGTTTCGACCTCTTACGGGGTTGGCGTGTCAGTGTGTGGTGGTAATAGAGGTATTTATATGGCAATGTATGGTATTCGTGTCGCGTAATCCCTGGCGGTGGCTGAATAACGGGAGCCGGCTGAGCATATATTTTGGATTTAAAATAAATAAAACCCATATTTTTTCTAGCAATCCATACACAACCCAACCCACAAGACAACAACCCGAACCCAACCCAACCCGCAAGACAACAACCCAAACCCAACCCGTGACCCGAAGAAACAGTTTAACTCGCCCAACCCGACTCACGAGTCCGGTTTAACCCAACCCGTGCAGGGCTCTAGTGTGTTTGTGTGTGTTTGTGTGTGTGTGTGTGTGTGTGTGTTTGTGTGTGTGCGTGCGTGCAGTAGAGTAAAAGTAAGAAATGTTTATTTATAGTCGATAAAATGTAAACAGGTAACATTAGTGACTAACACTAGTCAATCAATGTAAATATGTATAATAAACAATTATAATAAACATCGGGCGAAAAAATATGTAAATTACATATTAATATATAATATATAAATGACATATAATATTCCATCCAGAGTATTACTGATTTATATATATATATATATATATATATATATATATATATATCTGTGTTTTAGACCAATTCCGGGATACTGTTGGGAGTGATGGGTACAGACGTGCCACTGAAGGAGTTGACGAAGTTAACACCAAAATATAAGGTCTGATTTGGACGGTTTTAGCCCCAATCTGAAATAAAATTTCAAATTGTTTATCATGTTTAATTGTTTTGTTTTGTCACTTTAATATTAAACACTTCTTTCGTTTCTTCCCAAAAGCTTGGTGTTAATGGATACGCCTTTGCAATAACAAACAACGGCTATGTCCTATTCCATCCGGATTTCCGACCCACTGTAAGTATAATTAATTTATCACTTCGTGTGATAAAGAAGTGTGTGTGTGTGTGTGTGTGTGTGTGTGTGTGTGTGTGTGAACACGTGTGTATTTGCATGTGCAACAACTTCAATGAGACTGCTTCCAGCTGAATAGTGATCCATAATAGTATTTTTCGATAATAATAGCCATGTAATATATGGGAATTTCGTAAGATTATATTTCGTTGATTATATGCCATAACAGTAGACGATATAGGTATTTTGATATTATAACACCACACTAATTACCATAAAGATGCCTATCACTTATGCACGTCTATCTTATTGATAACAGGAAGGAGGCCTCATCAAACCAAATTATAACAGCGTCGATTTGGCCGAAGTAGAACTTCTGGACACTGAAGAAATTATTAGCGTGAGTGATCTATTCAGCATGCCCATTGCAAACAAGCAACCAATCAATCAAACAAGCAAGCAAGCAAGCAAACAAACAAATAAACATTATTAGCAGACATGTAATGGCGTATAGGGTAAACAAAAAACGTAATATCTGATGTTGTTGGTTTTCTTCTGATGTTTATTTGGTGTTATAAGGTGCAGGTAAATGTTAAAAACGTGATCAGTCATCAGATGTAGAGATTAGTATGTCGTAGTTATTGTAACCTCTCTCTCTCTGTATGTGTGTATGTATGTGTGTTTGTGTGTGTATGTGTGTGTGTGTACAGTGCCTTATGATTGACGTTCTCTCGTCGATGTACAGCATCTATATACGGGTGTGGTTTTACAAATACGTTTTGCTGGCGTTCAGGATTATTTAATTTACACTAGAATGTAAAACGTGGCGCCTCAAGCATGCTGTATACGATCTGTGGCGGTGCGTTGTATCTCTTGGTCTGTGTAGAGAGGCTTTTATAAAGCGGCGTATAGCTGCTAGAAATCGCAGATAGTTATCTCCGAACGCTCGACGATCGCAGATAGCCAGGTCTCGCGTATAAACTGACACTATGACGACAGAAATAGGTAGATATGTAGATAGAGAGAGAGAGAGCTAGAGAGAGTGTGCTGGAATGGCTGTGAATGATGCACTTGCTAATGATGTGCTACTTCTTTTTACCTATATAGGAGCCCGATGTTCCAACCCCACAATACGACATGGAGGTTTGATATTGCTCCGATCTCAGTGATTTATCTTTTAACATTTCCTATCGACGTCTAACATTTCTCATAAAACAGGAGACATCCGCCTGTTTTATGAGAAATACATTTGCTTATATCATTATGTGTTCGCATTTTCTTCAGTTGTCGCTGGTCTTTGTCAGAAGTATTGCTGATTATATATATATATATATATATATATATATATGTGTGTGTGTGTGTGTGTGTATGCATGCGTATGCATGTGTGTGTGCATGCACATGTACATGCGGGTATGTGTGCATTCGTGTATGTGTGCATGCGTATGTCTGTGTTTGTCTGTGTGTTTGTATGTGGGTCTGTGTGTGTGTGTGTGTCTGTGTGTGTTTGTGTGTGTGTCTGTGTGTATCTGTGTGTGTCTCTGTGTGTGTGTGTATGTATGCATGCGTATGCATGTGTGTGTGCATGCACATGTGCATGCGGGTATGTGTGCATTCGTGTATGTGTGCATGCGTATGTCTGTGTTTGTCTGTGTGTTTGTATGTATGTCTGTGTGTGTCTGTGTCTGTGTGTGTGTGTGTGTGTGTGTATCTGTGTGTGTCTCTGTGTGTCTGTGTGTGTTTGTGTGTGTGTCTGTGTGTATATATGTGTGTGTGCGTGTGTGCGTGTGCGTGTGTGCGTGTGTGCGTGCGTGTGCTTGCATGACACGTGTGTATATTGTATTTTGAGATTTTTATATACTATTTTTTCATTGCACCACCTTTACATCTTATAACTTCCATTTCACATTTCCCATCTGCTTGTTTTAGAGTTTTATCTGTTTATATTGATGACATTATCATGTAGTAATGATAATTTAATGTTGTATCATACCCCATCCGTATTTAGTCAATAAGTTCAGTAATTCCAAAACAAGTTAACTTCTAGAGTCCATTCGTTGATTTCACACTCACAACTAACATAAACAGGTATTTGGGGATCCACATACACGTGGATGCACGCATGCATGCACTTAAATACTCCTAATCGAAATACGATTTATAAGTCTACTGGTGTATTCCGTATTTGACTAACGGCAGTATTAAACATTTGTGCGAAATTAACGAATGGAAGTTTGTGATATTTCATCATAAAACAATTTCGTTTTCGGTTAAGGTACTTCCCGATACAGATATTTTCTATTTTAGGCACAGAGTAGTCCTGGTATTGTTTTGTATTTTGCTATATATATATATATAGACAGTTTAGAAAAGTATTTTTAAAAACGTTGTCGATTTAGCATGACAAATACGTGTGTTTATTTTGGTTTAGGCTGTTCGTTTAGTTTAGTGTGTGCTATATTACCTCGATTTTATTGTTACATTTGTCCCTTTTATCTGTCTCTTTCTCTCTTTTTTCTCCCAATTTTCTCTTATTTAATTATACTCCTTTTAAGCTCAGATTACTTCCAGAAGTAGTCGTGCCCAGATCGAACGCACCTCTTCCTGTAAACAAACCGAGCTCGTTTTTAAGCGATTTCCTTCGCAGTTAAACATATGTAATATTGTTACGACATTTCGAGTGAAATTATTCCATCTTCAATTAAATTCCATACCCTTCCCCCTCTCCGGAGACTGACCAATAAGGCGGCCGCTTTTACGATGACGTATTATTCGATTTATAATTTTCAGTTACGACGTCGTATGGTGGATAGAGAAGCCGGAAACCTGAAGATGCGGGTTAAAGTTCATTACGATGGCATGGTATGACTAACACTACTAACTGTTTCTAAACTAATATAATAATAATTATTATTATTAACATAACATATAAACTATAATTTATCATAAATAAGACGTGACCGTCGCCATTATTGGATGACCCGAGGTATTGTTATTAATTGGTTACTTTACCATTATGTGATCCACATTTGTCTCCAGCATCGTGTCAGCATCCGGGAACAACATTATTATTTTACGGAGATAGATGGAACTCCATTCAGGTAACCATCAATCATATCTAATTTTATTTTTGTGAAGTAAAACAAAAATCGTATTTTCACATTCCACAACTCGTTTTATGCCTATATAATTTGTTACCTTGTTCTGACGTCAGTCTTGGCATTGCCTTACCGGATGGATATGGCATGAACTGGGTAAATGGCCTTAGAAGTCTAGATAAAGCTGGTGAGTGTAGACTTACAATACTAACCTTCAACATTATAAGGCCGCATATAGGAGTGTATTATATATATATATATATATATATATATATATGTATATATATATGTGTGTGTGTGTGTGTGTGTGTGTGTGTGTTTGTGTGTGGTGCGTGGCGTGCGTGTGTGTTGGCCATTACGGCCCGTTATATATGACTTTACTGTCATTTCAGATTTGACTGCTTTTTCGTCAACGAAGATAAAAGTTGCTTCATGGTAGGATTCTTCCCAATCATTATGTCTATCCGTCGTGTGATACATTAATTGTGGCTAAATAGAATTTTAAAATTCCAAATGTTACCGTTCTTATGTTACTATATTTGTCTTGTCTTGTTGAAGTTTCGGGGGAGAGACCCCTGGCTGTCGCTTATTGGGTACAGCCACCTGGTGTTGATTTCGGTTATTTTGATGTTGGCAGTTGTTTTAAAATGGTGGCACCTCAGTTTACTATAAGTGTCATATTCGGGGGAGAAAAACCTTGCCAGTTGCCTGGTTGGACTAAAAACTCCTCCTACTATAATGTCACGGCCGGGATCCGAACCTCCGGCCTCCCGAACAGCATGAACCATGGTTACGGAAGTCCCACGCTCTTACCCACTAGTCCATAGGGGCGGTCTGATCTGTCCTTGTGTATGTGCAGGGATCTGTCTGGAGAAGTGGGGTTATGGTGTCTGGTAGGAATGTTGATTTCTTTATGATCAATGCTGCTAGGTGATGGTCTGCAAATTGGTAGTCTTCCTGGCGGAGATGACCTTTCAGTGTTTTTCGTAGCCGAACGGTCGCGGGTTCGAGGCTCCGTCAGCTGCAATGCCGTCATATGGCGACTGGTTTACTCATCCATAAAAAAATGAGTACCTGTCAGGACGCGATGTCTATGTGTGAGTAACGCTTATAATGGCAGCATGAGTTGTATGCTCCCATGGGAGTTGAGATATGTGCTGGATGGAAACAGGTCTGAGTCAGGGATAATAACATTGTAAATAATATTGTAAAGCGCCTTAGAGCAGCTTCTAGCTGAATAGGGTGCTATATAAATATCACATATTATTATTATTATTTTTGTACCGGGTCGTACAGTTGTTGACAGTGCCGACATATTGTTGCGGATGACGAGCTGGCGAAGTTCCGTGTGTAGGTCCAGTTTTGAAACTATAGGATTTCTATGATTTATTTACATCAGGAATTACTGCAAGATGGAAACGAACGAGACTCGGCAAGATCCTGCTGAGATGCTGCGTAAATATTTGGAATACGGGAAGAAAGACAATCCTCTATATGCTGAAAGATGTAAGTATATTACAAACACTAAGATATTAAAAATGTATTTAAACTACCAAAAATGACCAAGAAAGTGTATGCAGCAGACACACGCACACACGCACGCAAGCACGCACGCACGCACGCATATACACACACAAGACAATAATACACATAATACATACACCTAAGTAAATGTTTTTTTAATATTACATATTCTGATTCAATATATGTTTAGTGTTTTATAGATAGATACAGATTAACTGTAATATATATATATATATATATATATATATATTACACACGTTTAGATTCATTCAGTTACCTCAGTATAAATTATTTCTTCCTATACACCTTTCCAGGTGACAACGAACTGATTGAGAGCATCATTTTTGATGCAGAAGCGACGAGAGGTGTCCTGGCCAGTTGGCTTAAAGAGAACAGAGATGGAACGTTAAATGCCAGCGCCTCCAAAAAGTAAGTCTTTACGCTTGATTTCTCAGTTATCAAAAAAAGTAAAGCTCCATAGCCAGCCAACCAACCAACCAGCCAGCCAGCCAACCAACCAGCCAGCCAGCCAGCCAGCCAGCCAACCAGCCAACCAGCCATCTATTGTCTTAGATCTCGATTGATATATGACCTATGTATATGTACTGATGCATTATTATCGGGACATGTCTGGTGTTTAAACACTTAAGTGATAAACACGAAGGTGACAATTAAGGAGGGATTTAAATCACTATAAATTACATTAGTCAGTTCCGTCTGGATTAATCAAACTTTGGCGATGTTATTTTACGAGAAACGAGTGGAATGCTATCAGTTAAAAATCAGTTCATTCGCCATCATAGAAACTTTGATTTGGCCCATTTGCGCGAACACTAAAATACACAAAAGAATATTATAAAACACCGGACTAGTTATGATGGAAATTCACGCGTTTGTTTGTACACGTAGTCAAGGACTAGTTGACTATAGTTACTTACGTGTATGTTTGTTGTCATGGTATTTACCTGTATATCACGTTTGTTCGGCTTGTGCTCAAGCGAAGATGTGTTGGCCGTCTAGTGTAACCCACCTAGATAATTAGGTAATTAGTTAGCCTCACAAATACGGTCGCCATATTTATAGTAAAGCCCGAACTAGCCAATACATCTAGACTCCGGTCACTTCCGGTGTACGGCCATACCAGCCGGCTAGTTCTTTAACTATACTGTCAGGAACGAACAATTAGTGTCAGATAACTGGTCTAGATAGGTTTCAGTGGGCAATCCATTGGCTGGCCTGATTATAGAAGTCTTACTGTACATCTAATATGTAATTGCCATACACAATATGTAGTGTCAACGTAAGCTCATTCATTCCGAAGAGTGTTTAGGTTTGATAGCCGCTAGGCATCGCTGATCATTATCACTATCTAAAATGCTAGTGGGGGGGGGGGGGGCCCCGTCTGTCTTAAAAGAACTCAAGAAAACTTAATTTATAATTTATAGTTTTCACAATCAATTATTATTGTATTGTTACGTCTTATAAGAGAAGCGTTAATTAGACAACCGGTTGTTTGTCTTTTCTAACGTCTTATCAGATCGATGGCTAAAGTAGTAGTGTACTATATTATGTTGCTATATTATGTAATCCATTTCTATCCGATGTATTATATCATTGTCTTCTTAATTATTTACGTTTTGTCCGATACGCGAAGAGTTCAATATCGTGTCTGGAGACTTAAATAGCGTAGGATTTTATTTCGTTCGTCGTCTCCTTCGTTTCGTAAGCTTTAACCTCGCCCACGTTCTAATATATTTCCCGTTTTTGCTCGTCTCTCCACACCCCAACCCCCCCCAACCCACGCCGACCACCACCCTCCCCCCTCGTATCGTCCCCTCCCTGGCTCGACACACACACCGACATACCAATCGGCCACCGCCCCACGTCCCGTCGTACACCGAATTTCTTCGCCCGGTGTACGTCACACGTTCACACGCTGTTCACTGACTGTTTCTTATGCAGTAATTGCACACACGGCACGTGTAACTTAGAGGAGACTGAGGCGACAAGGTAATGTGCCAGTTCCATTACCGTAACCTTCTCCTTTAAGCAACTTTTACTCGTTTATCCGAACAATATTGGTGTCCTGTTGTCAAGACTCTTCTTTGAGGCTATCCAATCGCTAGCCTAAGCTGGAGACGGCCACGTTCAGTTTTTGGGGACGGTTTTCCTGATATTTCGTTCCGCTTTCGTTTCGACCGCCACTCACTTCTCTTTGGCGTCTGTCTTTTGTTATGGTCAGCATGCGTCGTGGTGTTTTGTTTTCGATTTTGCTTGCTACCCTTTTTTAAATCATCTGTTTTTTAATAGTCGATTTCTCGGTTCGTTGCTCGGTGATTGCCTATGTTGTTATTGTCCTATGTATTCACAACGTTTGGTGCGAACATTTCGATGAAGTGAGAAAGAAAAATACCGGGGAAAATACGGGAAAAAAATAACCGGGAACAGCTTAAATTTCAGCTTACATTACTGATAATAAAAACGTTCGGGATATATTTTGCAAAGATTACCGTAAACCGCGAAACACTGCCACTTTACGAAGACGTGCACCGAAAGTCGTGAAGAAAGTTTGATTCGTTCCAGACGAATTATGGAATGGTGTTTGGAAACGTTTTTCTGTAACCGATTTTCTATTGTTTGGTATTGGTATCAGTTTGTCGAGTTGGTATTTGTTTTTGGTATGACGTTATTCACGTAACATATGACGTTGTTAGGCGACTGTCAGGAGCTATCTCGTTAATCTGTCGATACCATCTTTTTCTAGAACTGTAATCTAACTGTCAGTAGTCATACGCCCAACTTTATCTATAGATACATCCTTCTATATCGCGACACTGCATGCGACATCAATTTTTGTTCATTCTTTGTACTTGCTAGTACTCACCTATCATTTGGCTAGAGTTCTTTTTAAACCACATACCTTCATAAGAGTATAGCAGTAAGCTTGCACTAACAAATGGATTTCTCTTCTCTCTAGAAATGGCGTGGAAATTATATTTCTTGGAACGAAGGCCGGTCTTACACGTTATCACGTGCTCACTGAAAATCTGACTGAACCGTGAGTAATGCCAATTTGGGTTTTGTATTTAACGCACGCATGCGCAGGTATGTACACGCTCGCGCGCATGCACACACACACACACACACACGCGCGTATATGGGAGAGATTGGTATAAACAATGGATATATATATATATATATATATATATATATATGATGGATGTCTCCATAGCATAACTGGTGTTTAAAGATGTCTCATCTTTCAATATACGTTTCATGACATACTATTTAGCATACCGGGTACACAAAAGTGACTACAGAACAGCGACATTTAGATGTATAGTTATTTATATGTTGAGATACATACGTCTTTTCTAGCGATTTCATCAACAACAACACTAACACCATAGAGGAGCTATACTACGTACAAGCGGTGGAAGGTGGGGAAAAGATCTTTACGTTTTCTGTACCTTTTGATGCAGGTAATCGTATTATTTCATTTGCTAGTATTTGCTTACTCACTCACTCACTCACTCACTCACTCATTTTATGAAGGTTGTTTCATCTTTTACTTCAACACGTGACTTTCGGAAGTCGATCTGTCTGTTTAGTCTGCAGTAAATATACAAAGTTGCCACAAAGACAGCAACAGTTAAGTTTAATATCGACACGACATTTCGGCGAACCACTATTTGTTGATTATTCAGCCCGTTGTATTACGCGTTTGTTATAATATTATCCTTGGTTTTTTTTAAATTATATTAGCGGAGAGGTATCCGGATGTGGTGGTTACGGCTAGTACACCGATTGTTGTACGAGAAGGAGATAAGAGTGCCGTGGCCATGGTCGTCGGCATGCAGATGAGATACGACAAATTTCACGAGTTCTTCATGAACACCACCATGTTGTGTCCACACAAGAACGGGAGATGTAATCTCACCTGTGCTAGCAGTGTAATTAGCTTCTTATATTCCGTATGCGTTGCACATGCGCAGTGCTCGAACGCGGTATAGAAATGTATGTGTGCGTGTGTCTGTGTGTGTGTGTGAGTGAGTGCGTGCGCGCGTGTGTAGCTGGAGTTTGTTTGGCCGATTACACGCGCTTCGGGAGTGTGGGGGGGGGGAGGAGGGGGCGTTGAGCCTGAGGCGACTCCCCCAGGGGAATGCAATACTGGAATTGTGACCGTAAGCCGGATCTAATGAATTATAAAAAGTCAGATAATTAGTTTATTAGTATAACCATCATAACCTAGACCACTAATTTAATGATCGTGCTAACACCAATATTGACATATAGACACCTGGATTACTATCTCTTTAAAAGACGTCGCTCAGATCGATCCGTCTAGATGAGGTATTATGAGACGATCGGGTTACGCCATTAATTGCTCATTAATTATCCCGTTCATTTATTTTTCAGGAGATTGACTGCTTTTTTACTCGGATAACAATGGCTATGTCATCCTTTCCGAGAATCCTGCCAAAGAAGTAAGCCAGCGAATGTTTCATTATTTAGACGTTGTCTAATTTAATGTATTACGTCACAAACGTTTTGCGTAATCACGGACGCGGCCCCTCCGTGGTCTAACCGCCCGAGTTCGAATCTCGGCTTGGGCATGTCTGAAGGGTGTTTCATCTTTGACTTCGCTTTATTACCTTTGGAGGTCGCTCGGCCTATTTAGCCTACCATGTGCACAAAAGTGGCCCTAAATCATCAATCATCATCATCATCATCTTGTGTAATCATGGACAGTCGTTTTGCGTAATCACGGACGCGGCCCCTCCGTGCTGTAACCGCCCGAGTTCGAATCTCGGCTTGGGCATGTCTGAAGGGTGTTTCATCTTTGACTTCGCTTTATTACCTTTAGAGGTCGCTCGGCCTATTTAGCCTACCATGTGCACAAAAGTGGCCGTAAATCATCAATCATCATCATCATCATCTTGTGTAATCATGGACAGTCGTTTTGCGTAATCATGGATGCGGCCCCTCCGTGCTGTAACCGCCCGAGTTCGAATCTCGGCTTGGGCATGTCTGAAGGGTGTTTCATCTTTGACTTCGCTTCATTACCTTTGGAGGTCGCTCGGCCTATTTAGCCTACCATGTGCACAAAAGTGGCCGTAAATCATCAATCATCATCATCATCATCTTGTATAATCATGGACAGTCGTAGATTTTCGGTATTGGGAAGACTTAAGGGTTGTGTATATTTTGAAGTGATGGGATGGAGGTGGTGATGGTTATATTCACAAAGCTATATTAACAGAGCTAACGCATGGTTTGTTTACGTTGTATTGTATGTTACGCATCAATAAAAGTAATCAATTTTTCGAAAGCTACATCAGTTTTCACCGACATGTATCCGATTTAGAAGACCGTTGTCAGTGTCATACAAAAAATTTTTTGGCGGTATAATTTTTATTGTTATTTTTAAGCAAGGGACTGGAATGGGCACCGGCTGTCCATGTCAGGTTTTGTGGCTCGTCTAATGGCATTTATATGGTTTATCAAGGCTGTTAGACTTTACATTACTGTTTTTATTTGACGCAGCTGGGAATATTTTTTGGTGCAAAGGATCGAAGTTTGATGAGTCATCTGATCAGAGACGAAGATGATCAAGACAAGACGAGAGGTGTCTTTAAGAGGTAAGATGATGGTTCGTATGTAGAGACAGTTGGACAGACAGTCGGACAGTCAGGTAGACAAATATACAGACAGATAGACGGGCTAAAGGAAAACGAGACATTACCGAAGAGACCAGTCGACGTCACATACATTGACATCCCGGCCGCCCCCCGCTTCCCCCCCCCCGCCCCCCGACACGCACTTGATGTCTGTACACGGATTAGATTACTAACTGGATCCGTTTTAATCATATTTTTAGAGTGCAGATGTTCGATTATCAAGGAGTTTGTCAGATCTGGCGAAAAGGCAGCAGTAGCGCCAGATCAGTGTTCATTACTGTAAGTTATCCGAATGATCGATCTGATCATTTTTCTAATCGATAATGATCTCTTAGTCTAACCGTCGTATAGTAGATTATTATTATTAATCCACCATTACCTCTGTGTGTGTGCTTGGATTGAACTAATATGGTTTAAACTAACCAGTATTAAAATTTGTATTTAACAAACAAACACAACAATACACACACACACACACACACACCACACACACACAAAGATTTTTTTATTGGACTTGTTTGTTTGCTTTTTTAATTGATTATATATTAACATTGAATTACAGCCATTTTCCCAATTGTATAACATCCTCTGGTGGTTCATTAATAAACTTATATGGTAAGTTAATTATGTGTTTTATTTATCATTATATAATAATAGCTCGGTTGATGATAGTAATATTTTGATACTCATTTTAGATACTCATCTCAGTATGTAAGTTTTATCTGGACTAACAGTTTGTTGATCTGTGACAACCCCTCCATACACATAGCTAACGCACCTACATACACACGCACCCACACACACACACATACACATACACATACATAAATATGAATGCATGAACCAACTAAAACGTTTATTTGGATGCAATCGACTTTAAACATTAAAATCTAACAATTGATCATATCTGTCCAAGTGAAGATTATTTACGACAGACAGTTGTTGTTCAGATTTCAAGATATCCTTTTGGTAGCGACGCGTGACCGATATGACAAATATAATTTCAGTGAAAAGGTTTCAGATACCGGTATAGATTTGTAATTTTTTTATCGGGCGTAAGACTTCATGCCAAAAATATCATATTTCTATATGTAATAGAATTAATATTTATTTTATTACCGAGCCTCAGAAATTTTAATAATAAAATTAGTTTTACAAAAACCCAGACAATAATCCCACAAAGAAAAACAACCAGCCAAAAAACATAACTGTATTTAAGTTTTGTTAGAATATTATGTTATGAATGTCTGTTTTATATATAATGTCTAGTTCATGGTGCTTCCAATGTACGAAGGTTTGTCTTTGACTAACAGTTGATATCTGATTATAATAATGAATTGTGCACCATTGTTGTCATTTGCCGTATCTACACTTAAGCGGTAATGTATTATTTTTCCGATGTTTGGCTTTGGTATCGGATGAACACAATGTCCCATATAGGAGACCTTTTATCATTACAGGTTTGCTGTACAGTTTAATATATTCAGTTTATGGCCAAACACCATTTGGGCGACATCAGGTAGGTCTTTTTATTTCAAAACGAAAACAATAAGAATTACATATTTTCTGATTACAAGTTGTTTTTTCCATTAATGAACTAAATATTTAAAGAGAGAAGAAAAATAACAAAAACATTAATGTCTTGTATTTCCATCTTAAAACCTTTATAGGTCTTGTAGCATAAACACATTTATCACACTTAAAATATATTGCCTATCCTGCATACTGTTATCGTCTTGTGTAATGTTGATTATAATTGAATGCTAACATTAAAATGATTTAATACTATACTGGATATCTGTACGAAACTGCACTTCTGTTTTATCAATTTTACTGTTGATGTGTCACTGTTCCTGTCACTGTGCATGTTAACGGCATGCCATCATTGTGTCTTGCGACACATCTCTCCGTCTCTCTCTCTCTCTCTCTCTCTCTCCATTGATGTGTGCATTTTGTAGCATCGTGTACCTTTGTGAACCGTCTTTAAAGAAATGTTCAGCCTTAAAATGAATGTCAGCAACGCTTCTCGTATCCGCCGCAGTCGCTTGATGTTAACATGAACATATTATGCTATATTTCAGGACAAGAATATTTTGTCTATACACACCTAGGTATTATTTAGCATCAACATTATTTTAGGGGGTTTAATTTCTATATTTTTACGTCACACCTATTTTCATTATATATGATCTAGTAGACGGTTATATTCGCCGTCCGTTTTCTGGCAATTATTATTTCGCGTTTTAATGTATTACAGCCACCATTTGTTTGCTCAAAACACTTTAAGCTGGATGTAGGTAACATTTATTATAATTTATTTATATTCATTATTTTTTAAGTGGTTATTTTTCAGCATTTTGTAATAGCTTTGAGGGCTGGGATGACTATTATATATATATATATATATATATATATGAGTCATTTGGATATTGCTATTTTTCGCTATGTAATTATTAGATGCTGTATTACGAAGTTAACCCATTAACTGGCGTGTTGAATATATTATACAAATTGAATGGTGGTATTAACGATTAAGCTGTAAAACGGTAATCCAGATTTAGAAGAGCTTCTGATGAATGTGGTCTGTATTAATATATCAGCTGTTAGTTAGATATAGTAAGGATGACAAAACCTCTCCGCTCCGTGGTACGATAAGGTTCGGGTATGTTTCGTAACAACAAACATTTGCCCCTCTTTAATTTTTGATAATAAATTTCTTCCACCTCCACGATACACTTCATTGTGTACGGACATCCTCCACTGCAAAGTCTTACCATCATCGGGCCGTGGGATCCTAGCCGAGTGTTAGCCGCTTCTGTGGGATGTTTCATCTGATAATCTGACAAACACGAAGCTAATCAAATAAACGCTTCAGCACTCGCAAACACGTATTACAACAAACCACGGACGTACCTAATGTTAGATGTTAGCATAAAGAATACCTTTGGCCGTTTCGGTTTATTTGATTTTTCCATTTTATTGTATTATGATAATTATAAGAACTTATTAATAATAATATATTGATTTAAATGATTTATCCATATATATATATATATATATATATATGCAGCTTATACGCAAACTTCGGTTGTTTTGATAATGCACGTAATATTCTTTATAAGGCCTTAATTTTAAATCTCTAATTTTGTAATTGCAAACGTGTTGTTAAAGGATTACTAACCGATAACAGTGTTGATATTAGCGTTGATGTTATTCTCGTACCAAGAAGTAATTACTCGTCTGAAACGTGTTTTAGACGCAGAAAAACTGCGGACGTCGGAAATCCCGGAAGAGAATCTGACCATGTGCGATATAGAGAAACGGATGTTGTATATTCCACGCGATGCGTGGAACATAAATTACAGCAGCTCTGTTCGGGATATCTGTATACCATTTAACTGCTCTATGTGAGTGAGTTTCTGCGGTTAGGGTTTCGGGGTGTGGTGATGGTATGTGCATGGGTTTTGGTGGTAGGTAGAGCATAGCCCGTGGCCATATAGCTTTCTGTACCACCCGAAGCACATAAGATACCATCTGGATTAACCAAAGTTGGGCTAGGAAGGTCAACGAGGTCAAATGTTTGTATAACCCCCCCCCCCAAGAAAACAGGTTAGGAAATATGACACAGATCTCTATCTATCTATCTATATATCTATCTATCTATCTATCTATATATCTATCTATGTATCTATTTTCTTTCTGTCTATACAGACACGTATATCAATATATATATCTATAATTATTATAACTGGCGGATAAATTATTCAGGTAAGTTAAATCAACTTTCTTCATCCAGTCTGGGATCTTTTCGTTAAGTTTCATATTTCGATCGCAGTTTCTCGATTTTGTCTAACTTACAAGGGGTACAACAATCCCGCTGTTGTATTCAGCTCCTAGAATACGACGTAATATATGACGACATCGTGTCGTTATTTGCATGGGTGTTTTTCTATTCTAACCGTGTGCCGTCTAGTTACGGTAGTTATAGCACGTCTTGTATGCTAACACGTTCACAGCGTTGGTCACGCCCGGACCTATGTCCGCCGTACTATAACACAGAACAAGTAAAGGTTCGTTTTGAGAATATCACATTTTCGGTCGGTTGCCAAGGCGCTCCGGTAGCACCTCGAATGGCGCATGGCACTGCAAACCTCCAGGCCGGGGTACGAAACCGACCGATACCCATCGTTTGTGAGATGTTTCCCCGCGGAGCGGCCCCACGACCGTATGTTCCAGGTGTGACCAAGTGTCGAGGCTAAACGAAACACTGATTCATTTGGTCGGTGATCACGTTGTACACTGTATGCTGCATGCATTCGCACAATCATTACATTTATCACCCAGTTTTCTTCCACGCCGTCGGCTGTCATGGCTCTCGCGGGACACGACATCACCGTAGCTGTGTGGCGTCGCTGTTTTGTCATCGCTCTTTGTCTTCTTGTTGTCGGATTCGCCTTGTTTGTGTGGTCCGGATCGGCGGGACGTCTTGTTGCCTGATCCGGAAGGTCTTGGCTTTGTCTTGAGCTTGCTCTCTGTGTGCGATTAGTTCCTAGTAGCTGCTCAGGCTTCTCGGTGGACGTTCTTGTAGCACATACTCGAGTATCACAGAACGAGTATCACGGACACACGCCGGCCAGACTGATGCACCCCAGGACGCGACGACACCGACGATGAGACGCAGCATGAAAGACGAGAGGACAGAAGATGAAAAAATAAACACGACGCGGACAAAGAGAGAGAAAAAAGCAAGCGAACAGACTAACCGACAAATAGCTAGACAGACGGAGGGACGGACGGACGAATAGACAGATATACAGACATTAAACGGACAGAAAACACACGCTGGCTTGTTACCGATGCTGCGTAGCTCGTGTCTTTGCGTCATTTTGCTTGTCCAGGTCAGTTTCGCCACAAACTCGCTAGGAAGCGCACGCCATACAAAAACACCGATATCCGCATAAGCATGCACACACCAACACCCATACACTCGCGAGTGCAACGTCCCGTATGGTGTGGAGTGGGGTGTTAAGGAATGCTCTCGTTGTTCGTTGTTGTTTGCGACAATGTTACTAGTAATGGCATGTCTTACGCTTCGTCGGCCCATATATACCTCACACCACGTGCACAAAAATGGCCGTCAAACGGCCACATGTTCCCCGCTCGCTCGTTCGGCCGTAGCTCGTTCGGCCGCCGCTGTGACCTTCTTGTCCTGGATTCTCTCGATACAGACGTAACTACGGAGCCACCCTTCGTCGATCCGGTGACCGAGCCCGAGGAGAGCATTCCGCCGTTCGAAGATCTGGATCTGAAGTCGGCGCTCGACGAAGGCCGGATCACTAACACCGAAATCCGGCTCCTGATCGATGAGTATTACCGACTGCTCGATCGGAGGGCGGCCCCTCGCGAGTTCCGGATGTGGTTTGCCGCCGTACGCCGGAGTTACGCTCCCAAACTGCTCGGTCACGTGCAGTGCGTCGAGGAGGTGCACTTCTTTATTGGCGGCCAGCAGTTTGCAGCCAACGCCGGTACTGTTAATGCCTCTTCCGAAGACTGTTTGCCTTGTAGGAAGTGAGTACTAGCAAACATCTGGCACCTACTCTTTTGGAACTTGCTGCCTTTTATTTTCACCTTCTCGTCAAGCCTGTATGTTTATCTGTCTCTGTGTATTTCTTTCTCTGCATTTGTGTACGCGCGATGAGCGTGGATGGATTCTCGTGCCGCTTACGCGAGTGTTGCAGAATTCAGGTGCATGAGTTCGCTGTTGTCACAACTTTGATCTTTTTCGCCGTCATGGCGCACTCTCCGTATAAATCTCAACTGTCCATGGTTAGCTGGTAATAGGCCATCGTGCAGTATAGGAGACTGCCACATCTTGTAACGGCCACTATCTAACAGTGCCATCTCTGGTTTGAGTTAATAGAAGAGCGGTATCAGGACAGTAGGTTATGACGATAGAGACAGTCGTCTTGCGTTTCTTTTCCTTGTGACACGTAATCATATTTTGATTTTCAGTTGCGTATTATTCTTTGATGCGTATATTGTTTTGTTTTTTATATCGAGAAGACAAGTCGTTTTTGGCTTACTACAATACCTCTGACACCTCTCGCCTTGTTTCATCGCATTTTGTTACGAAACCTCGTCATTTCGACTTGTTTATTCATCTATTTTCATCGCCTGTCTCTCGGCCAACTTTTATTCTCCTTGTCATTTGCGGACGAAAATCTGCCTCGTCTTGTTTGCTTTCCATGTAAGTCAGCTGTGATCATTTGTCTTTGTTTATCGCTGTACAATGAACCGTTGCGGTATGCCTCTTGTTGTTCCTATGGTTTTGTACGCAAGTAGTACCCAATTTGTTATTTTGTATCTGGTTTCTTTCTCCCACGCCATCATTTTTCTCATCCGATGCACCAATCAACCAACCAACCAACCAACAAACAAACACGCAGACATCTCGTCGAGTCAACCAACGTATCTTTCAGGCAGCTCGCTGGCGACATCCGCCCGACGGCGGCTCGCTGATTTCAGGCACTAAGCATTCTATTTCATTGTCTTCCTTCCCTTGCTCGCCGCCGGCTCGCCGCCGTCATCTTCCAGGCCAGAATGTAAGTATTGAGAACGACATGGAGGTGGTTAGCTATTCGGAGGAGAACGACTACGACCACAGGTCGATCATCGACGAGCTCTACGACCTCGGCACCGACGACGAGGTGCACGAATGGCTCAACCATTGGCGGGTGATGCTGCGGAACAATGAGCCCCCCGAGGTTATTGTCGACTGGTTTCTAACGATCAAGAAGCAAAAGTCGCCGCACGTCATCGGCAACATGTCGTGCACCGAGGAGATATTTTACCACTACGCCGTCGAGGGCACGCTGCCCGTTGCGCGAACTTTCCAGGACAAGTGCGACTCGCCACTCATTTATTGCACCAAGTGAGTTGGTTTAGTTGTCGCTACTCAGTTATTCTGGACGCCTCAGCGGGCGCCCATCCTCCCTCCGTGTCTTGTCTCAGTGTACCCCCGTCACTGCGCACAGCCGCCTCGTCTTCCTCCTTGTGGTAAACCTCTCTAGTTTACGGAGCCGACTCTGTTTCTGTATCTCTCTCTCTCTCTCTCTCTCTCTCTCTCTCTGCTACTTAATGGTGTTGTATACTTGTATATCTTTTTGCGTATAACCTTGTCGCAGTGCAACTCTTCTTGCAGTCTTTGTCTATTCGTTGACTCAGTGAGGCTTTCGTCGGAAGCCATCTCCTTGTACGACTTCTCTGCTGTTTGTCTCTGAACAAAACCAATTGCGTCGTGCTGTATATGGCGTGATACCCTCTATTTACATTAACAAGACATCGATGATGCAGTTCACCTCAAAACTATGTCTGTATTATTGTTTATCTTCGGATAGCTAGTATGACTGTGTTCTGGAGAGAGTTTTATATCAGGTAAGATCGCGGTAATTACATGGAGTGTAACTAATATTACTGGGGGTGCGAACTGTCTCTTGTCGGGTATTTAATTTGTTAAGAGAAAAACTGCCCACTTCTTAATTAGGTCTAAATGGGTAGATATATTTGTACCTAACAGTTGGGTTGTGACGCAAGAAAAAGCACGCTACTAACCTGCGAATGCACACAGGTGAACCAGTTTGTCTCTTTTCTTCTGAACTATTCCAGCTGCGTTGGTTATGCCCTCTTTGTGTGATTCTCGATGTGTTACGATGTATAACTATTTCAGAGCCGCAGTCCACTCTAACTGTGGCGTATCCGGCTGTTTTCTTCTTCTGCATGCCACACAATACGTTCAAGTTAGTTCCCTCTGTGGTCGTGTTTACGTTAAGAGTGTGTTGTCGTATTATCCCGACCATGTCTGTTTTGATGCCCGAGACCGGCTGCCACTACATACTTACTTGTCCTGTCTTTTTGTCGAAAATCACCATCATCCCCGTCTCAAATATCGCTCGCTGGCGCCGATCACGCAGCGAGCAATGACGTCGACTACGCCTATGACGTCAACTGCGCCGACGACGCGCTCGACCGGCTGACGCGAATCGGCACCGAGGAGCAAGTGTTCCAATGGAGGAATGAACTCATTATTCAAAAATCGATCGATTACACGAACTGCGACGAGGTACAGACCTGGTTCGAGACGATCTACCGCCAATGGCTGCGTACCAAGCACGCCGAGCCATGCGTTAAGGAGTATAACCATATATTAGAAAATTCGATTTATATCCCAGAGCATGGCTCCTATCTTTGCACCTTTTGCTCAAGGTAGGTTTGGGCAGGACGCTGTCTTGGCGTAGATGCTTTGGTATTTCATCCTTTTCTTTGGTGTTTGTTTCATTGTTCTTGCCGCATTCATGAGCTGTTGCTATAATAAAGGCCGACATAAGTTATTATAATTATCGGGGTTAACAACGATAGATAACCAAAATATCGCTTACGTATTAGCAAACTATATCTCGGCTAGCTACATGAAATCAATTTCGGAATGGATTAAATTATGTATTCGAAAACGATTAAAGAGGCGACTGTGATAGTCCTAGAATTTTTTTATTAATATAATTATATAGATTTTTAGACTGGTTAATGTTCACTTTTAACAACACTTGCTATGGATTTGTACTCTACCTGGAATTTACTAATTAATTTCAATAATCGTATTGCATAATTAAGTAATGTTTAATTTTGATGTCTGCCTTTAATGTTGTATATTGTATTTAACTATAAGCTGGAGATTCGAGATACCTTGAGCTTTATAGGGATAATGTAATTTTTAAGAATAAACTTGATGTATAATATTTTGTCATATTTAAATAATACACAAAATGTCCTATATATATATATATATATATATATATGATAATCAAATGATATATAGGATCAGAATCATGATAAATATTTATGTTAACCGTTTCAGGTCTTACACAATACACAGAGTAGCACATACTAACCTTATGTTGCTTGCTGTTGATGCTGGGTGTCCGTGTGACACTGAAATAAGCCCAATAGAGCCAAACGAAGTTAAATATATCCTTTTGTTCAAATTCGTGTAACAATGGCTAATAGTATATTGAAATTTATGCTAATGCCTTCTCCCTCTAAAGGAGTCGGGCGCCTTTCTCCCAGAAATAATATAATTGGTTTATTAGTCAGGTGATGGTGCGCTCTGGAAAACAAGGTTACACAGATAGACGTATGCGAGGCACAGCGGGAGAAAGTTATTTTGCGTATATAATACCAGTGAAGTAGTTGTTGGTGTGTACGTGTGTTTGTGTATGTCTCTCTCTCTCTCTGCGCGCGCGCGTGTGTGTGTGTGTGTGTGAATATAATGGTGGTGACTGGTTTATGATTCAATACTGTTCCAATATAGTCTCACCTTAACATATCAAACATAATGATACCATGATGTGTCAACGATTACAGACGGAGATATACAGGAAGAGACCGGCCGCTTGTTATTCATCTCATAAACTTGTAAGCGAAATCTTCAATACGGTGCTGTTTATGACAATCAAATACCAAATATATGGAATATAGAGACACTGCCTATCGTTAATTCCGGCCAAATTTCAATATTAGTATTGCTACTTTTAAAACTGACACCTGACAATGATGGATGAATGTTATTTAAATTTTTCATTTTCAGGAGGATTCGGCTGACTGTGGACGAGGCAGCCTCAACCGTTTAAGCTTCTCCGTGTGGGCAGCTTGTTTGCTGTGTACGGCGCTGAACTCTCGGTGATCTCGGATCAGGCGTAACTGGAACAAACATGTGCTAGAAACTATTAAAAAAACAAAACATGAACAAACAGATAGGTGCCTCGCGTACGTGCGCGCATAAAGCGCCACCTATTTTATAAATTGTCTCACAGCATGTACCTCAGGTGCCTGTATTTGGACGACGCTGTCCAACGGAGGGCGCTTCGCATTCCACTGAGAAGCTAAGACGCGACGAATCCCCTTGGGGAGAAGTAGAAATCTGTGACTACATGACTCTCTTAGAAACCCTTTCAGTATTTCTCTTAAAACCACCGATATTTGTAATCCTGTAAACTTTTGCAATTTAAATTTTCGTTGACAATTTTAACTGCAGAACAACCGTTGTAACTGTCGGCGAGACAGAGGGCAGCGGAAGTAGCCTTGGTAGACCTTTTTGCTTCGATGTAACCGCTTGTACTTTTAGCCACTTACTTGACTTTGAATTGTGATATTCGGTGTTCAGGTCAGCAGTCAGCGTCGCGATGCTGATGGCCGGTTCTTGTGATAATGCTCATTTTGACTGCATTCTTGGTGCGAAAACATCGCATACGTACGTACGCACACACACACACACACACACACACACACACATACATACCGTTCGTCATCTCGACGAGATGACGCCCGACTAAAGAACATCCACGCCTAGTATAATGGTCTTTATGAAGGGAGAGCTGGACGGGACGCGGCTCGTGAAATATTCGCGCTCTTCTTCTCGACCGAACCCGATGTCCAGTCAACCTGTAGTCGTTTTAACGCATATCACGCGTTGGAGCAAAACAATTGCAGCATTTATTTAGCACTAGGATCACTTAGCTGAAGAATGCTCACATTTAAAATGCTCTCGGTTATGAGACAAGCGGCTAGGTAAACCAGAATGTGGCAATTACGACCGATAATCAACAACCAAAAACGTAGTATCGCCCTTTGTTTTGGGTTAGCGTCCTGTAGAGAATGTTTAGGTATCCTACGTTTGGTGGCTTGGTCTACTGCAGCCAGGTAACCACGGCCTCTTGTAGGTTTACTGCCTTTGACCGCGCTGCTTTTGTGATGATGTGACATGGTAAAGTGTGTGACGAAACGTGGCTTGGGATAAACTTTCAAAAATCCATGGCATAATTGGTGTGTGTGTCTGTGTGTGTGTGTGCATGCGTGTGTGTTATAAAAGACGTTGTTCGCAATATAATTTCCTATAGAAGTATCTTATTTACGAGCATGGTAAACTCTACGGTTTTACTTTTGTACATGATGTTTATTGTTTCCAGAACAATCTACATTGTCTGTAAGATTTGTTGTACATGATTCACGCCTAACATGTTGTGTTTATATCAATGAGAGTCTTTATGTGTACTTATTAACTGCCAGTCAGTAACGCGTTTAATGTGGATCCGGGCATACGACACATCAGGTCAAGTGACGTCGTAAACAAAAAATCTCGGATACAGAATTTGTGATTGTTAAAAACGTTTTCTGTGTCTTCGATACTTATTCGTGTTTAATATAAACTATAAAAATGTGAGTCTAGCTTTCATGTCTTTATTCAACAACAACAACAACAAGATGCGTATCAACCGATAGGTAAACGTGACGGATCATTGACGAATAATCGTAGTGATTATTTAATCTTTCATCGAACACTCAATCATAATAAACTGTTCCCAAATCACAGCACGCCATTTCCATTCTTCCAAACAAGACCCACATTCTGTACTCCGTTGTTTTCTTTTATGTACCCAATCCCCAGTACAACTGTGGTGGTCTTGTAAAACTTTGGTGACCCAGTGGTGAACGCTATCCTATTATAAACGCAAATGGAATATATGTACTCCACGCAGGAAATTCAATCAATCCACTTTACCGTGTTTCTTGTCATGTTGATATTTTCCCCCCGAGATGGCCAAGACCAAGTTACAACAGACGGCATCAATACAACTCACGACCAGGTTCAGTAAGAACGGGTGATGGGTACGTGGAAACTGGTATTTAGTGTGTGTGTGTCTGTGTGTGAGCACGCGCGCCTGTGTGTGCATAGATGTGCGTGTGTAGCCAGTCGCACCGGTTGTCGTTTTCAGTTTGTTTTCTGCATGTTGCTTAGTTAACCCGAGACTTTCTTGCTGTTGGTATTTGATGTTGCATGTCGCGATGTGGACACCCCTATCTCTATCTGTTTACTCGTGTGACCTGTCAACCATCATCACCATTGGCCTCCCCGCTATAAAACCTGTTTCCTCCTTTCTACCCCCGACCCCCTTCGGCGTCCCCATCAATTATCACTTCATTGCTGTGCCTCTCCCAAAACCAGCCGATGAGAGCGATGCCTATTATGCCGACGACGACATGAGCTGTGCGCTGGATGCTTTCTTTAAGCTGAGTAAGATCGGCACCGAAGAGCAGGTCTATCAGTGGAAGACCGAACTGGTGAAGCTCAACCCGAACGACTACACCAACTGCGACGAGATCAAGTCTTGGAGCGACACGATCTACAACCAATGGCTGCGCACCAGGCGGGATGAGCCGTGCGTCGAGGAATACTTCAACATACTGGGCAAAGCCGACAAGCTTCCACTCCATGGCATCACTTCGGCAAATATGTGCCCATTCTGTGCAAGGTGAATTCATCCGTTTTCATTAAAACTTCGATATAAGCTCGCTAATGAGACGCTTAAGAAATTCGAGGATTTTATTAGAATGAAATTCTAACTCGGAATGATCGACGGTACATCATTTGTGTTAAAACCGATTGCATATATCAGTGACCTGATAATTTACGATGTTAATTATCGTTTCGCGGTTAGTCGTCCTCGTGGTTTAATCCGATTACTCCCTCTCTGGCGGGAATACGCATGTGAGCTTTGACTTTCCTTTTCTGCAGATCCTACAGCATACACAGAGTTGCTCATACCAATCTAATGTTACTTGCCGTTGATGTTGGAAACGCTTTCGATGCTGGAGTATCGAACCCACTAGAGTCTAGGGAGGTTATATATATCCTTTTTATATGTATTCCTTAGGTGTTGCTGCCTTTATTTGTTAGATGTCACCACCTTAAACTGATTGACATTTTGTTTATTATCGTATATAAAACCTTAACATATAACACATAACGACACCATGATGTGTCATCGTCTACAGATACCAATTTATAGAAGAAGACCGGGGGGATGCTATTCTTCCCATAGAATGGTGAGAAAAACTGCTTCCCACACTTTTAGCAATAAGAATAATAACAACGGTCTATAGCGCCCATATCTTTGAAAAGAATCGAGCTCGCATTCGTGTTCATATAAGCAGTCTTCAAAACGCGCCCGCAATTCTGCACATTATATGACAATCCTTTAAAGCCCGATTTTTATTTTTTTTTCTTCCAGGAGAATTCATCAGACTGTGGACATGGCAGCCTTAAGAAACCCTCGCTTTTACTTGTGATAGTAAGCTTGCTCCGATCAGTCACAACAGCTCTTAGATAGGGAATGTGATCTGGTGCAAGTGTTCTGTCCGTCTGCACCAAACCAGCTCCAGCGTGGTCGGCACAACGATTTAACGGGCCCGAACCCAACCTTCTGTTATCGCTCACGCTTTCCACATCACTGTACATTCTGCGCAGCTTACCTGGTACGACGCGGCAATGCGTCGGTAATCAGTTCATAGTTTTAATTTTGCTTCCTTCATCGCTAGGTGGATTATTGCTGTGTGTCTGTACTTGAATGTGTAATTACAGTTACGTTGTTGATATACTACGGTTCCATTTAGATCGTGTGCATGATGACTTAAATGGTCTGTTTAACGTGTACATCCCGTGCCATGATGTGTTTACGTATTATACGAAGCCAGCTAATGCGTCGCGGCGTTGGTTTCGAGTGTTTTTTTTGTTTTGTTTTCGGCATGATTACAATGCATATCAAACTTAACAGTTAATGGTTTTCTTCATCGATGTGACCCGTCTGTTGTTTTCTTGCGCGTAACACGTTAATGATTATGTATGACTATTGTATATGTTTATTTATATTTCTGTCTCGTTTTAATAGACGCGTTATATTTGAGCATAATATGGGTTCATATCAGCATCATTGTTACAAGGTTGTGGCGAACGAGTGATCCAGGTGTCGCCTGTTCCTGTTAGCAGACACATCACGTTAATTTCGCTTGTTGATTTTGATCATATGTAGATACTGTTAACGGGATTTCTTCAGCGTATGTGTCTGTTTGTTTGTGTTCAACACAACATGTTACAATATACCTCACCCACTGGTTGGTTTTATTAAGAACAGACTTCGAACGACGTGTTCCAAAACTAGTGTTTCTTAGCGGCAGCCTTAATGCTGTCACGACGACAAAGAGTGCAGTTATAATTCTTTAAGCACAGAAATTGTGGGAAGAGAACGTATCACGTCGCCGACAGGCCGGGAAGCCATTTCCAATTAATTAAAAGCCTTCCGTGTGGGTGGCCGTGTCACGTGGAGCTGCCCCATTATCAACAATACAGATCATTGGTTGTTTTCATTAGGCCGTAGATTAGTTATACATAATTTATTCCGCTGTTGTACACTGAACTGCCTGTACCACATCGGTGGGACAAGCGCAAGACATCGATCTAGTCATTCGCTTTGCATGATGATTAAGCAAAAGTGCTTGTTCGTTATCACAGTGGCCTTGATACATCTTGATCCGGAGTACAAATGTGATCCTCGTTGTGTGACGATTCTAGCCAGTATTCGCCTGGATACAATGCTTCAAATCCGTCGTCGGCATAATCCACAGTAGTACAATAGTATCTATCCTCAAATTAGAAAGCGTTAGGGTCGCTCTTATCTATTTTGTTAGCCATCCGTTGTTCCCAACGAGCTCGTCGGACGTCAACAAACCAACACACTTGCATGTGCATGCAAGTAGCGATGACGTTCTGTGGGTGGGTGGGTGGGTGCATTCCCGAGTGACATTCCATAGGGTTATTTCAATCTAAAAGGCGCATTTTTCATTCCCATTGTCGTTATCTGTGGTTTTGTTTACCATGTGGCGTGCAGATGAAGTTATTTTTTATGTCCCAGCTGTTGTTCAGTAAATGTTATTCCCGAATTATGTGATCTTGTTGTATATGACCCGAATGAAATAAAATGGTCAAACAATGTCTACTCTCGGTCAGTGATATGGCAACTTAATGCTGCATGGGCACGAGCTCTCTCTCTCTCTCTCTCTCTCTCTCTCACTCTCTCTCACACACACACACATACACAAAGGGCACCATCCACTTTCTGTAAGTGGTCAGTGTTAAGAAGAATTACTGCATTAAGTTTGCAATAAATATATTGTTGCTAGACTTTTTCTTCACACTAACCATCCATTTCTATGGCCAGCCTTAAAGAGATCACTATAACCTGGTTGATGCTGGTAGAATGCTGCCTGATGTAAGATTTAAGTAAACAACAAGATAAAGATACATGACAGATAATTGTTTATTTTCATCAAGTAGAATGCTTATCTGTTACCTATAGTTGTCGTGATCATTAGGGTGCGTGTATAAGGAAACCATGCCATGATATCAACGATCAAATTATACAGGCATCTTTCTTTGACGAACCACGCGGATCACTTTACATGTGCACAAACGTTGTGACGGACACACTGGATAGTGACCGTCCTGTACTATAGCCGTGTTCGTAATGTAAACACCATTGAGAATATTTTAGCACAAACTCAACCGTGTTTTGGAAGTAGTGGACAAGATGGTGCCAGTTATACGCATGGTGTTCAATAAGCACCCTAAGCTCGCAGAAAAGAAGAAATGGCAAACGTAAATGTACCCAAGACACCACAAAGCAGCGTCTTATAGAGGGATATAATCTGTGCTGTACAAACCTGTGTGGGCAATAGATTGGGAGATTTAAGAGGAATGCCTTACAGTATATGGCAATCGCAGTATTTATGTCCGAGAATATGGAGAAACGCATCAAACAACATCAACACCAATCACTAGCTTCTGAATACCCCTGGAGACCGATAGAAAACGTACAGAAATATATATATATATATATCTATACATATATATATGGGCATAGTATGTGTTGTGTGTAAAAAGATAACAGTGATAAAATCTAAAAGCAATAATGGTCAGTTGTGGCGATTGGTCGGTGATGTTGTAAGGCGTCGTATTTTTGGTGATGAAAAGCCATTGGTCGTCGGGTGTCACCAGCTTGCCGGGCAAGTTACAGGTGACGCCTTCATACTATCACGTATGCGTGATCCGCTGACCATCCATCACCGTTATAAATGGATTATAACCCCGCCATCGCTGAGCACAGTACGAGGAAAATTATGAAGCAAGGATCAACATGCTTCAGTCGTCACAATGTTGTCTGTTCAACATCATCGTACCGGCTCAGTTATAATGGCAGGGTTTAACCTCAGCATCCTGATACACTGATGTCAACTCCAGAATTTTTGGTAATATTCATCGTCGTGAAGATCTGTAACAAATAAAAATGCAACGGTATGAAGAAGCACTTTATTTGGACATAAACGGGAGTGGCAACAAACCAAGAAATGAAAACATTATATCTAAGCTGTACATTAATCAGATTTATATTTTAGGTTCAAGTAATTACACAACTGTAACAGATCTGTACTAGAAAATTACACACACACAGACACACACACACACACACACTGCCAATTACCTCAGCACATGTTGGATGGATGCCTATTGCATTGTCAAAGTCTGCCTTGGTTGCACCAAGTTTGATTCCTATTGTAAAGCCCTGAGTGATTTCTCCGGCATTTGGTCCCAAAACATGTAAGCCAATAACCTTTTCCTAAATAAATTGTAACCAATTGTATTGATTTAGCTACGAGGTAAATGGTATTTCTCCAGACATAGTCACATAAAGTATAATATGGTACAGAAAAAGTATAATTGACCATCTTTTCTATGCATGTAACCTATTTTAAATTCTTAAAGAGTATCATAAATACTATCAAAATCTTTCCCCTCTATATGAAAATATATATTATAATCCGCCCCCCCCCTTGTATTTCCATAATCATGTTTTCTGCTTCATTATGCATACTGTTTATTACCATTTATTTTTTTTGCTTGATAGTATATCAGCATTTAAGTATCAATTTTAATATTATTTTACATGCAATACAGAAAGATAACATAACATTATTTTAGTCAAAACAAAACAGCGCATTTAAAACTGTTATTTGAATCCTTTTAATTCGAGATACACAAACATCCACATTTATAAAACAATGATTTGCTAGTACTTACTTTGAGAGATTTTACACAGATGAGTTTTGCATAACAGACATTTTCCTCTCTGTGAGGCAAAGTCCACTCCAATGGCAAGAAATGACTATGATACACCTGCGGAAAATAAAAAAAGTGTGATGCAATAAAATGAATTTGATAATGATACTTAAACAATAGGACACAGCAAGGATTTACTAGATACCAAATGATTTGAAAAGCCATCACCAAGCAAAAAGTATAATCAAACAAGTTCACATTGAGAGTCTGTGTTGATATATCTTCTAAGAGTTTACTTACCTCTATGTCACCTTGACCAAACTTGTCTATGGCAACTTCTTCTGGCATACCAATGGCACCATACTCGAGGGGAGTAAATACGGTTGTTGGTACATTTACATAATCACACTGAAAATAATTAATTACTTGTGATATATATCTCATTCCATTCATCAGCTATATATATATATATATATATATATTCGGTAAATGTTATCAGAATCTGTTTTTATATGATAAATGTAGATGCATCGACTATAAAAAAATACGATGATAAATATGATCAGGAAAAAATCTGTGAACCTTTGGAAAATTTACATATCTAAACAGGTGTTTTATTATTATTATCATGTGTATATAGCAAGTTTATATCAATTGAGAGCATAGGTGTATACTATTATGTTTCACTATTTAGAAGTAATACAGAAATGTCATTTGTTTAAAAAGATTTAATTATTTAAGTGATACACTAAACATTTTCATACTACTTTGAAAAACGTATTCCTTATCAAAACTACAGATAATTTAATCACAAGTGGCTTTTCTTTTCAGTCAATAAGACGGCTATCAAAGTTTTGTATGAAATTAGATGGGTAACATGTATACACGTATCGTTACAGTGAATTGTTCACATTTTAATACTCATACACCAAGAAGGATATTATAGTACCAGTGACTGACAATAAGAAACAGACTGAAAAAGGTAACTCTTTACTTACCTTTAGTGTGGCTGATGTAAACAACCTCTTGGCAAGTAATCTACCAGCTTGTATAGCAACAGGGGTTAACTCAGGCCTGCCTTTTAACACATCACCGATAGCATAAATGTTAGGACATGATGTCTGTTCTCCATCGCTGGCTAATACAAAACCAGTCCTACAACCAAATGATAAGATTAGTTAAAACCTGTATTGTCTTCTGAAGTATCCAAAAGTTACGTTATATGCTCATTTATAAGATGGCCTTCTGTATTGTTAGTAGTCGAATTCTATTTATGCTCACATCACAAGAAATTGCCTTAAACTCTTATATTAGATGAGTGAATAACCATTATTTACTATGGGAAAAATAATCTCTGACAAAGTTCTTGTTTTTCACTCTGATACACAATATTCCTGTTCATATAAAAATTGAAGAAAAGCAATACAGTGTGGCACCATTATAATGCAGACCAGTATAACAAGAAATCAGCTATTATGCTTGATATTGCATTTTCTGCAAAATGGCATGAAAACCGCTACTAACCCATCAAATTTTTCTAAATAATTTAAACACATTTCACAGTTTGTAAGTCACACATAAAAAATAGCCAGCGCCCACAATTTACCAATGAGCAGATTTATTGATTCACGAACGTTTCTTTGTGCACACGCAACTACGAATGTTCATTTAATGGTCCATATCTTTGCTACATTCTTCTGAAAAATGTGTACTATTTCTGATGGATGAATATCACGAATCAAATACTGTTGTTACTTTTTGCATGATTTTGCAGAAAGATTTAATTTTCCACACAAACACTGGGATAAGATTTATGTTTAAGTCAACAAATGATAAAATGCTTACTGGGAACATTTGTGAATGATGTAGTTGTATGTAATCTTCAAGAGTGGCGCAAAACGAGGTGAATACATGAACTCGCCCAACAGTGATGATCGCAGCTGATCGGTCTTGGGTTTATCTTTTTTTATACTCATAAGGTAGAGAATGGACTCATCATGAATTTATATGGGAATTAGTTAAGTCTACAGTGGTTATATCATAACAAATCATAACATTTGATATGATTATGTCAGTGATATGATGCAGTGCAAGGAGCCACTGATGTATATTTCTCTTATTATCACTCACAATAGGTCTGTTTGCTGATAAATGCCATGAGATATTCTTGAACATGTGTGTGTCTTGGGTGATGATGATGATTGGTGTTTTACGGCCACTTTTTGCATGTGGTAGGCTAAATGGACCGTGCGACCTCAAAAGGTAATGAAGCAGAGTAAAAAATGAAACAACCTTCAGATATGCCCAGGTCGTGTGTGTACAGCATGAATTGCCTTGTAATCTAATCAAATCTAGAATCATTTCTTCATCAGACCATATACAGTAAAGTATTTTGATTTAATAATCTCACAAAGAAACACTGTGATATATGCGTACTTCTCCATGCAGTTTTGAATGACAACCCAACTGTTACTGGATATATATAATTTTGTGCACATGTCAGATATATAATCTCAATAAATTTTACATATACAAATGTTACGAAACAATTCACACAATTTATTACTATGTGCATCCAACGTTAACTACTTGTTACAAAGATACTGCATCAAATAAATAAATCTAGAACCTGTGACCTTGTGATAATGATGTCTAATACCTGACAATAGACGTGCAGATTAAACAATGATCCCACGGCAGCCGAGTTTATCATCAAGATCGTATTTCTATTAACAACACCGAACTAATATAACACAATCATAAATCATTATTAAATTAGCTTATTTATATGATTTAGAAGCTAACACAAAAGATCACTGGTGATCAAGTACAACAGAAATGAGCAAGACCTGCCAAGTCAAATCAAAGTAAACATAGCCATAAAAAATAATATGCTTCCCTGCGCAGCACTATATTAATTATTATTATGTATGTTGTATTTAGACTTTCATATATTTGTTTTGTTGTCTAAGGTGAGGAATGATCTGACAAACACCAAATCTGTAAGCCTAACCATCTCCTACATTCTTTATATTAAATAGTCATGTCTGGCAAAGTATAATATTGAAGTACCCCAATTAAGTTCGTGAATACCAAATGCAAAATAATGGCAAGAAATTTGTATGTTCTGTAAAATTATATGTTATTAGTCAGTTAACAGGGTTAGAAGCTAATTAGAATACTAGATCACAGGACTAGTAACTTGGAAAATATACTACTCCTGAGAGTAATTCACTCACTTTGGATCGACATCTACTCCAACTGTATCCAGACCTATACCTTTGGTACATGGATCTCTACCAACTGCTACTACAATCTAAAACAGAGAGAGGGATCTTGTTAAAAAAATGCAAATAATGGTTAATCTCTCTCTCCTTCCTTCATCTGTGTGTGTTAGTGTGGGTGTGTGTGTGAAAACAATATAGCGGTTTAAATAAGATGGAGAAAGGAGTTGATAAGAACAACAAACAAGAACCAAAGGAAAACTGAAACACACTCCAGTTAATTACAAACATACACGGATTGAATTAATATGATATAAATCTAATCCATTCTTAATGATAACATAAACAACATTCCTTTACGTGCCGCACAAAATCACTCGCGTACAGGACGCTGGTTTCACTTACCGTGTTATATTCATCGACCACTTCAGTTCCATCCTGCATTTTACCAGTAACCCGATATCGTCCTGGCTGACCTTCTTCCAGCCTTTCTATCTGTGATGGAGAATAGTTCAATCCAAACTCTCAGACACAATCAATAAAGAAGTAACTCGTATAATTAGAACAACCTAAATGGCCATCCGGTACAATAATGATCTCAGTGTGGTGATATAATGACAATCATCTGTATTTTCCAAGGATTATTGATCTAATATCTGGTAGACTAGACACATCTAATTAATTAATTACACTACCAAATCCAGATACTAATTAGTAATAATATTATCATATAGTAACTTTGGATTTTCTGATCTATTATTGCTGTATCAATTTTATATCTAAGCTCTTATTAATGGGGCAATAAGCCTTTATTAATGGCCAACAAACAACTGAAGCCATTACCTTCACAGGCACACAAGGCCTAATGAATTTCGTTCCATGGTCTGCCATATACTTTCCAATCTCTTCCGCCATCTGCTGATCGAAGCCCCGCAAGAGGATAGATCGTACCATGACGGTGACATCGAAACCGAGAGATGTGAGGAAGCCGGCACATTCTAAAGACACATAAGATGCCCCGATGCACAGTGTCTTACCTGGTGCATATGGCAATGAGAAGAGGTCGTCACTAAAAGACAATTGAATAAGGACAGTTATATAGCATTCTGAGGAAAGGAGAGGTAAATCGGGGGGTTTCCTGTATTGTTCTAATAAAATATGGATCAAAAAGAAGAGACACAATAATCAATGGAGTTTTAACAAATATGCATAAAATCATTGTTACAATTTAGGATCCTGGTTAAGTAGGACAAGAGCCCTTATACAGCATAAAAGGATAACATTAATTTCTTTAAGATATTACTGCCCATTTTCTTCAAACAATACAGACATAAAGTAATAACACAGACAGGCAGTTACCATTTTATTAATATTTGTTAATCGAAATAGTTTTTTTTTCTCCTCGGTATTGCTAGACATATCTAGTGACTCTGTGCATTTCAACACAAAACAAACATAATAACATTATATCACATGAACTTAATGCGAGTTATATAGTTTAGATGGCATGATGTTTATGTTGTACAACAACAAGCTGCACCAAGACGATCCAGACATGTAATAACAGTGTTAGTCAGTTTGCTGATGGCTCTGAAACAACCTCCATTTTATTATTGATCGGCACAATGCCACAATGTTTGCACAAGTGAAATATGATCACTTTCTTCAACTCCTACATGATTCAGCATCTAGCTGCCCAGTAATATAACTAATAACTAGTGAATGTTTCATTTAACTTCAGTGAAAGTCATATCTGGGACATATGATGGGGGGGGGGGGATTTTCTATGGAAACACCCCAAAAATACATGTATGACTGGGATTCAAACCTTGTACTGGAGATTTGCGACTTAAGTATTCTATCCACTCTGACATTGGAGTTTCTCAGTTGATAACTGCTAAACGAAAGACATCTCCGAGTGACTTCTGTGCACTTAATCTCTTTCTTCCACTTCGTGAAATGGTGTAATAGGAGCTAGATGAGTCAGCTGGAGGAGATTAGAGGGGGTTACTGGATAACATTTGTAGAGGAAGCTCTTTAATCTACTAATTTACAGTCAACTATGTTGTTTCTCGGACACCAATCTGCAATAATCAGTAACTTGATCAGAGCCAATTCATGGCATTCTGTAAATGATAGACACTGATGTTAAACCTTGCTGAAAGAATTCCTTGTAATAGTACGCCACTATTAACGACCCTCCGAGTTCGCCATGTTTTACCAAGTGGCTTCATCTTGTGGTGATGTTTGTGTCTGTCTTCATTTCATGATTTCCCGCAGCAGACAGAGAGTGAATGCAATCGGGCGAACATTTTTTAGCTCAACAGATTTACATCTTCGAAATAAATCCCCCAATGAGACTGGCTTAATTAGTTCTACATTTAACCACTGATAGTATCACAATTGTACTGTCACTGTACGATAGGTCACCACTGCTGGATTGTAATGAAAATATTTCTGACAGTATACACCGAGATTGTGGAACTGCTTTGTTAATTAATGTGAATGCATCAACTATGGGTATATCTGGGGAATCTAAGTGCATTTGATGCCTCATTTATGTGCTCTGTTGCCATACTGGTGAAATTCCACCAGATTGGTTTAAAGCTGGTGTGCTTTTAGAATAATAATAATACTGTATGTTTAATAAAGCACCCTTACTAGCAGGAGCCATTCAAAGGGGCAGTACAAATAATCTGTAATATAATAATACCCCAAATAATATATCTATAACTGATTTAAAAGATACTAATTATTTATCTGTGAAAGTGACCTTGAACAGGTGTGTTTTTAGAAGAGATTTAAATTTTCAAGAGACGACACATTTCTAATATCTGCCAGAATGACCTATTCCACAAAGTGGGGGCTTCAACACTAAATGCACAATCTCCATATAACTTGAGCCGAGACACTGGCACCTGCAATAGTATCTGACTGGATGACCTGGGTTTTCGGGATGACTTTCTAATGGATACCAGTTCACTCAGGTATTCTGGTGCCATATCATTAATAGATTTATGAGTTATTAATAAAATCTTGAAATGGATACACTGTCTAACAGGTAGCCAATTTTGTTTTTGAAGAATTGGGGTAATATGATAATATTTTCGGGTATTTGTCACTATGGGAGCTGCACTATTCTGAATTCGCTGAAGGCAATTAATGTTATGATCAGATATGCCATATAACAGGGTGTTTTAATAGTGTATACGAGATGTAAGCTTTCATTAGTTTTAGGGATAACAAATATGAGGTAGTTGGTTATACGAGAACAAAAAGAATCCTAACTCGGACAGCAGAAAGTACACTGGATAAATAGTATACAACAAATACAACACACACACACACCTAGTGATACAATACTCCTTACATCCTGGAATATCAGGATAGCGTGGACGACCTCCCATGGCAAGAATAAAATATCTGGATGTCATTTCCTGTACTTTACCTCGTTTATTGGTGCACTGTTTATAAAAAACATAAAGACAGAAGTTAACTGTACTGAAATATACATACATACATACAACACACACATATAGATACATGCATACAAAATATATATATATATATATATATATATATATATATACATACTACACACAAACATATATCTATATATATATATATATATATATATAGTGAAATAAATTTGGAATGTGGGGAATCACAGAAATACTGTTAGGATAAGGCTCATCTCCTGTACATAACTGTTTTCAGCATTCTAGATAAATAGGCAACACTTGTTCCACAATTAAAATTCCATCTAAAAATTACATAACCACTAACCTTAATCTTGTGCTTGTCTATGAACTCTCCATAAGAATTTTGATAAGTGACTTCTTTAGAACGTAGTTCAACCCTGTAGTTCCAGTTAAGTGATCCAATATGATCTTGGATTGCATTTTTCATCGTCTCCCAGTTGTGTTTTACTAAAAAGAGAATATAGGTCATACTGGTTATCATCGTCCAAACACTAATATTGGCCAATCAAATACAGACACAAGGCATCAACTTCCAGTCTAGACCTAGCAACATTTGGGATTAGGCCAGAGGAAAGTCATAAAAACATTAACTATCAGAATAATTCCAAGAATATTTGAAATACAGTAGTATTAGTTTACTTGTATGCTGGGTTTTTCTCCATATCCTATATTAATGTTAAGTTTGCACATATCATAAATCTCCCAAATATATATATATATATATATATATATATATATATGGTGCTGGTCTTATCTCAGATATATGGTTGAGATGCCACTGACAAGAACATACAAGTGTACAAATAGACAAAGATGCTCCACTTCGATGGTGATATAACCCGACAAGAAAATGTGCCCAAAATAAAATTCATGTCACAGTCCTAGCTGTTTCAGTCTGGATTCTCTGCAACATATGTTGTCTGTCATCAGCTGTCCCATACAGGCCATTCTTGTGGTGTCTGTTAGCAGGTTTTTGCCATGAATGGTGCTAATTAAAAAGGACATTGCTTTTAACCTGCAACGATCACACCAATCCACCCGTATTAGAATCTCGGCGTGGGCATATCTCTGAAGGCCGTTTCATCTTTGACTTCGGTTCATCACCTTTGGAGGTCGCTCGTCCCATTTAGCCTACCTTGGGCACAAAAGTGGCTGTAAAACACCGATCATCATCATCAAACATCACCAATCTAGCAAGTCCATATTATTTCATTGTAGCAGCCTTTGCTTCTATTAATTTTGGTGTCTGAATTATTATATCAAGCTACGAGATAATCTTTCCCAGCTGATAAAACTGCTTCTCATCAATTTTTCACTCTCAGTGTTTGAGCTAGGATTTGAAATTTAAGGAACGTGTGTCTCCCCCTCTTGAAAAAAGTGAGACATCACATTTTACATGGAGACATCTATTTATAAATACATTATCTGATAACTAAAAGAATCCAACATGCACAGCAAGTCACACACACACACAATTATTAATATACACACACTAGAGTATATAAAATGATTGTGTAATTGTGTGCTTGTTTGTTTGAAATTTACGAACAATTTATAATCCATCCTTCCCCCTCCTGAATACTGTGAGGGCCTCATCATAGCTGAAGTCCCGCCAGTGAGGGACCTCCTATTTGATTATTGCTATGGTCTTTAATCTCTGACTGGATAGTCTGTTATGGAGATGGGTTTTCAATTTGTTCTATGCTGAAAACCCCCTCTCTACATCTGCAGTGTGGACTGGAAACACCACTGCCATCAATGCCAGGATCAACAGGTTTGGAAGCACATCCCTGTGGTGGGTGTTGATGATGTTCCACAAAACTGGAAGTGACTCTGTAGGGTAGTGTTGGGACCTGACCAGAGTCTTCAGCATAGCCCACTCTTGGTGAGTCTTGGATGCTTCAATATATGGTTCATCCCCCTGTCTATACTTTTGACTCAACATGGCAATTTCATCATTGCCAAGTTTGTCAACATCTTCCTCTGACATACCATTAAGTCCACGTAAGCCCAGTACAGATAATGCCTGGAGGGTCTCAACAGCAGGACTTTGGCTAATGCTTCTCTATTTGCACAAGAATGTTGGCCAAAGATCTTTATATCCTTTCTGGAAAATAGAAATTATCTAGAGTGAATTACGAAGCTTTATTCCTTTGAATTTATTTGCACCAGTTACGAGTATCTCAACCTGGCCCAGGTAAGTAGTGAGTCCTGTGTCCTCCTGCAGAGTCTTGATCTGTGACACCACGGCCCTGATTGTTGGGTACACAATTCCCAATCAGAGGTCTTTCGTTGGGAAATCCCCTTCAAAAATTCTCTCCCATCAAGCACATGACAGAGAGTGAGGCCAAGCAAATATATGACCTAGATAAATGCCGCTAAACTTAATCAAGTTAACCAGCCAGATATCTAATTATATATATAATTTAATTGAAATACGTTTAGTTTTAACCTACACTAGTTTTGTTTCAGGTCGGCACTTTTGACAATGTCCCTTGTTTTCAGTTTGACAACTTGAATTTAGCGGTGCATAATTTATGCATAGCTTAAATCACTTCATAGCTTAAATCACTTCAGAGTCTTAAAAGAATTAAGAAATTAATACGTCAGTATATTTCTTGTGATTACCACTTTACTAAGTTTCTTCCTCGCGGTTAGTAGATATTGTGGTTTGTCAGAATTTCAGTAACCAAACATTTGCTCGGTCGTAGCCATAGCTAATGGTGTATTTTACTCCAATCTTATCTGAGAATATGTTGCTACATTCCTCATATCTCAATATTCCGTTCTGTTTGTTCTTATTCTTCGAAATAAAATCTTATTGATGCACCAGCTGTTATTATCCACTACAATTACGAGTGACGTATCACGTTTTTCTGCCCACATGTTGCCCACGTTTCCCGACAAGCCTTCTGATCATCAGATGAAAACTTCTCTTGTGTTAAGCATATCAGACTACCTTATATACTTGCCTATAGAAGTAGAGGTAAATTTATGACCCTGTAATTCTATCCTCAGGCATATGCTTGTTGTATAAGTTGAGGTCAAGTATTGGCTTAAAATCCCTCAAAATACAAATCCATATCAATTTCTTCACCGGCAGTGAAAAACATGGATTTCGCTTTGACTGGCGAGACATTATTATTTGTCTCAGCAAGAAAGGTCGCCACTCTGGATTCGGTCCCCGGAAGAAACATCCAGAGTTTGAATTCGCAGTTCGAGATTCTCTGTGGCTATGCCTTATTATACACACTAAAACACACATGGATTTCGCTTTGATGTTATCGTAAAGTCATGGCTCGTTGTTGAACTGACTTGATGTTAGGGAGAGTTAGTGATAGCCCGTTCGTGCGATTAATGATTTGTGGCCGACCAATTGTGGGGTCACACGGGTGTGGAATCATAGTAAGTCATGGCTCGTTGTCGAACTGATTGATGTTAGGAAGAGTTAGTGATAGCCCGTTCGTCCGATTAATGGTTTGTGGCCGACCAATTGTGGGGTCACACGGGTGTGGAATCATAGTTCTCTGGTTGACTTGATGTGTGAGAGAAGTTGGCAGTCACCCGTTCCATGCCGCTTGGCAATCTGTGGCTGGCGGTTGTTGGTATTGCACGGGTGTAGATGTTGTAGGTTTGTACGGTATTAATGTTTTCGTGGTGTGGGTTGAATGTGTGAAGGCTTTGTTAGTGAATGTTTGTTATGGTACAGCCAAGTCAGCGGAGATTGTATCAAGGGATATGTGGGTCGCTGATTGTGCTGAACGGAGTATTCCCCTTTATATACCGGTTTAGATGTGTGGGAGGAGTTTTTGTAATGGATTGTTCTTAACTCAGTGGTAATTGGACCAGACAACAACGATGACATTGCTGAGGGGACAATTTCCTACATATATCTTGATTTTTGTTAGATTTAGAAGAGTTGCAATTGGAAGTTTTGTTTTTTATAGTTTGTACAGTGAGTAGAATTTATAGGAATAAAGTAGATTCGAGACTACATGAGTTCGAAGTTTTGAAAGAGAGACTGCTTACCTAATGCCGAGGTCTGGGACGGGCCGAGCCTGCTGTTTCCCGGATCTCGGTACTTATCATTACAACTAGAAACGCCTGATTGTAACTTCAACTGGCAAGCATTATTAATAAATTGTTTCACAGGCAAGTGGCGAACAAGATTTCACAATACATCTGGAGGTACTGGTAGGTAACTATCAAGTATTATTACATAAAGACCAGTGTGTTTGTGAGATTCAAATAACAGTTTGGTGAAAATTAATTGTTATTTATTGAATAATAATGGATTAGTCGGCACCGATGTAACAATTTTATTCAACTCTGGTTCTTATTAGGTGAATCCTATAGTGTTGTGTGTCAAGGATGTCCGAAAAATATATTTCCTTCAGCTGGTAGGAAATAAGACGTGCATATAAGTCCTGGTGCTTCTGGGAACTCCCTTTTACCTACCCCAAAAATCCTTTGTAGAGTGAGAGGAGGCTTGACGGCAAACCTTCTTTGATGTGCCGATTAAAATTAATGTTTTAGTCCTGTTAGATCACGAACAACCAAAACATGTGTTGTAAAATATTGCTGGTGTCACTCCACATATGTAGAAGTGCGATATTTACAATAAGTATGCGACATCGGTATAGCGCTATCTAAACAAATATGCGATATTTTATTTTAAAATACGAAAATCGCGTCCTAGCTCAAATACTGCTCTTTGTTTAAAATAGACTGCCTTTTAACTTTTAAACATCTTTACATATCTGCAGTCACCTGCAGTCTGTCCATATGTGTTACCACCCAATGTATCTGGAGGAGGTATTAAATAAACGGCAACCTTCTTATTGGGAAATCCTGTTTACCTTTTTCATCTTTTAGCTCCCAGCCATAGCTCTTAGCATCTTCAATAGAATGACCTGTAAAACACGGAGAGGAGATTTATGATAAATAGGGTTCATATTACTCAGGATGTGGAAGTAAGCAACAACAGGTAGCCATTACAGTACAAGAACAACTGATTACCTAAAATGGATGCCTGGTGCATAAGTTTCTTTGGTATACAGCCGACATTGACACAGGTACCACCCAAACCTGAAAATAAATCACATCAAATTAGAAGATCCATTGTGTAGATGACTGTGTGGGTGTGTATGTGTGTGTGTGTGTGGGCAGACATTCATAAAAACATGTATCTGTCAGTATGTCTGTTTCTCTATCTTGTTTACCATTCTAGAATAATCATCATTACAATACACCAACACCATTACCCCAAGTGGTTCCTTGTGGACTTGGCTTTACAAAGTCTAAACATGCCACTTTGACTCCGTGTTTAACAGCTTCCTGCAAAACAAAACGTAAGACGGTCATCAAAGTTCTGTCAGCTGTTCAGGATCAACCTAGATTAATAGGGAAAATCTAAATTATACGAAGAAATTGAATTAGGGGGTTATTTGGCATCCACCCTGATCATAAATTACATAATCAACTATTGTCAACCAATCAACTCTTAATTAAGCAATCATTTATAATCGGATTGCACAATTTGACTTATTCAGGACTTAAGATATAATATAGTTGATTCTAGAGATTTGGTGAGGAGATTAGCCTCGTAATAAACTCTTGAGAAAGTGAGAGAAGCAGCAGATAAATGATAGTAAATTATAGGAGGTCTGTCAAAGACGACAGAACCCCTACAATACTCACTAAATATGCTATCATGAGTAATATGAGGTTTTTTTAAACACACACAGACAAGGAGCACCTTCAGATGTTTTAATTTCCATAGTATTTACCACAAAGTAATCTTCTATCATGTAAATGAACTTCAAAATTGTAGAGTATATTTGCAACTTTATCATAGTTTATTATTAAATATAAATTGACAAATAATGAACACCAGTGATACTTCTTTTCGTACGAATACTGCTCAGATCCAGAAATGATGATGGATATTTTATGTTAGTCGACAAGGTTTTCTAATCCGCCAAAATCAGAATATGTCAGAGGTTATTTCAAATGTTGGCGTTCGAACAAATTTGAGTATTAGACATGTAAACACTCATGTCAAATTATTATGCATCAAATTCTACATTATCCGTACATTAATAACATATCAGTCAGTATCACTAAGACCATAACTGCTGCTTATTAAAGGTATGTACATCAATGGTAGACTTCAATTGTCTGGCGAAGTCTCTTGTGCAACAAACCATACAAGTTAACAAAATATCATACATTTAGGCATAGTCATGCAGACTCAATGTTAAAAGTTGAGAAACAAAAATATATAGCATCTAAGTACATAAAACTGTTTGTGTGGTAGATATTGTGGATTGTACTTTGTGCTACAAGATGTCAATATAGGTTTACCATAATGTGATACATTTTTATGTGGTAGCAGAGTATTATGTTAAAAACATATCATTGAACAACATTAAATGCTGAAATAATGGAGTGGTCAATTATGAACTATGGCTGCCTCTGTGGCTTAGTTGGTAGCATGTTGGACCACAGATTACTACCACCTGAGTTCGAATCTTGGTGTAGGCATATCGGAATGGGTGTTTCATCTTTGACTTCACTAGGCCCATTCAGCCTACCATATGCATAAAAGTGGCCATAAAACATCAATCGTCATCATCAATTATGAACTATAGACCAGAAAAAAAACCTGTGGCTTCTGGGACCTCTAATATATTATTTTTCAAATTGGCCTTCGGCCTAATTTTTTTTCTTTGGTTAAGTTGATTTCCCCCTCAAACAGGATGTCAAGGAAAAAACTCTATTAGGATCACTTGTTTTTACCATAAAATATATATTATTTGGCAATAGATATATCTGTCACCCAAATTTATCAAAATAATTTTGGCATTGTTTGAATAACATAATACAATGGCATGATCAGTTAACTGCATCATTCACATAGTAAGTGCTTCAATGCAGTAATCCCCATTCAGATTAATGATAGTAATAGTGGTGTTTCAACTAAAATCACCTGAAATATCATACTGTCACAAGACCCATAAAGGTATTGAATGTTATTGAGTATTGAGACTGCCTGGGTGAGCTACGGTGGTCTAGCGGTTAGGCACCTGGCACTTGGTGCCAAGGGTCACAGGTTCGATCCCAGCAAGAGGTTGAAACTTTTCCAGGGATTAATTTCTTGGCTGACCACGTTAAATGGCCCTGCCGTCTCCATGGAATTAATTAAAATAAAGGGGGAGGAGTGGGAGGAGATATTCTCTCCCGCTTCGAAATAGAGGCTGTGCTGATCAAGCTCTCCACCATTATCGTGCTGAAGTGAAGAACAATATGAGATGATGTGTTTCAATATCAAAGAACCAATCAAATATCTGAAGTCTGAAGTGTTGAGTGGCATAAGTAAAAATAATTAAATCTCTTTTGTATTGTTGTTCATTAGTTGTTGTTGAGTTGGGTTATGTAGCCTTGATGCTGGGACATATAAGCAAGAGACTACTCCCCAGGGAAACAAATCCCACATGTAGAGGAGACAGATTTGAACCCACAACCAGGAGGTTTAGAGCCCAGTTCTCTAACCACTGAACCATTGGAATGCCCACAAGTTCAGCAAGACTCCATTCACTTAACAGATGTATCCATTACATTAGTTCAATACATCATGTCCATTAGAATTTGTACAATGAGCTATTCATTTTGTTGCAATCATAGTGCTCTCTGCCAAGATTTATGGCCTACTTTGGTATAAGTTCAGCATGGTAGATGCATAACAAAAGACAATATTAGTCAGACTAAGTAACCAAATCATTCAATAAATATGTGCAAATTGATGGAACTGTTTCAAAAAGAATACCAGGTCATATATGAAAATTATGTTCAATATATCATACATATTTTTTATTTTCTCAATTCTGATGTTTTTTATGTTAAATGGTTGTAATAAACTAAAATTTGAAGGCACAGCCAGAGATATCAAAACATTAACATTATCCAGCAAAATAAAGTCTTCACGAACATATATGGACATGGACCCATGGATGGCTAGCCTGGAGTGATTGGGGGCAGGACAACATTGACGAGGTCAGTTTACCTGCTCCCAAATCTATGAATCTCTAAAAACAAAATGGCTGATATCAATCACCAATGCCAATAAATATCTCTCATTTGATACACAGACAAGTGTTTCCCCATCAACCATTGATATTAAGCATTTAGATGTAAACACCCACCAGCACATGTTTACAGACCAGGACTAATAATAGTAATATACATAATATGTGGGCCTTCTTGTCTGAGAGAATTAAACAGCCAATCAAAACAAGCAACACACTGGCAATCACCCAGGGTTGGCAGGTTTCTTAAACAGACGTTATTAACACCGTTAATAATGTAGGTCCTACATATGTTGATTTCTGAACACTGAAAGGTTTCATGACATTGAAAATCTCTGTGTTGTGACTGTGATATTGTATTCATTATCAATACCTTAACCATGTCTAAAGGTGGAAGGCCACAAAACTCTGTGTGGGAACACTTTTGTCATGTGACTGTTAAACACTTTTTTCATATAACCATTTCCTTCCATGTAATTCACCGATGATGCGACAAATATCTACCCAGTTAATTGATGGAAGGCCCTCAAATTGTATGGATTGCCAAGTGACTTTGTTGCATTAGCTGTCAAGTTGCTATCAGGCTCAGCTTCATATGCGTCCGTGGAGAGGATTGTTTTAAAATTTTGGAAATATTCAAGCCAAAGTTTGCAATAGCACAGCCTTTAAGCTGGTATTCTGCTACAGAATGCTCAGAGGAATCGTTGAATTAGAATATTAACTATGTTGATGTTATGTCTAATTGTTTTCCACTGAGTAGTTAATATCTGTTATATCACAATCTAGATTTAACTTATGTGCCAATATTTAAGGTAATACAATAAAAAAAAGTTAAGCATTTTGTTCTTTCTATACGTGTATGTTTGTGAGATGTATGTGAGTGAAGACATGATTATGTGAATGTGTTTACTTAGTTACACAATGTTTGTTCATGTTATTTAATTTTTTTTTATAGTTAACAACAGTGTTTTACGATGTAATGTAAAAAGTAGGTTTTTTACAGTAAAAAACCCATAAATAACTGAAAATCTGAATGATGCATTCCATGACTGGTCGAGTCACTCAACATGCCCTGTATCTTTCACCAAACGACTGGTCAAGAATGTGAGAAAATAATCATACGTTCATCACCATCAAAATGCTGAATGTGATAAATAAACCGTTGTTTTCCAATATTTCACACAATAAAAGAACATGCATGGTAATATACAGTTATGTTGCCACACCATAGTTGTAACTGCGATAATAAATTATGGATTTCATAAATGATTATCATATCACTAGCAGCCCAATCGATCAACTTCTGTTTGAATCAACCATCTGGATAAATCCTAACCAACGCAACAAACCACACATCATCTGTTAATAAACTATTTCATTTTAAATGACAACAAACTGTCATCAATTATCAGACTCACCTTTGCACAAGCCAATCCTCCCGAGCCACCGCCAATCACGACCAGGTCATAGTCGTACGATTCCCCATCCAGCATCACTTCTAATGTTTTGTTTTCCTTTGCTTTGAGGGTACTGTCATAACCACCTGGAAAATGAACAAATAAACGAAAACTGACTCACGGCGCTCAACCACATTGCGCAATGACCAATCAAATAACTACTTAAACTAGTAGTACTTAACAGAGAATAATCCGCTCAATCACATGATCGCGGGTTACTTGGCTAACCGGTAATGTCCGACGTCGATTTCACTAGGTGTTCTAGGCGCCATTTTTTATACATAATGCCTTCCAAACGCGCAGAGTCAATCGGAATACCATCAAAAATACATTTATGTGCGAAGAACTTTATTCCAACAATTCGTTTTTAAACATCGGTTGTCGTGTGGTTATAATGTGAACATGACCTCTACCTAGAACATGAATACCGCTCTAAACGTGGGTATGCATGTCAGCGTGCAGCCTGTCGTGCAGTACTTCAATATTATTAGTCAGTCAGTCAGGGAGAACATAACAACGACAACACTTTCTGGTATAAGCGGCAACTAATCAGAATGTTCCAGTCTCGGACGGGGCAATCAATATTACAGTTCGAGGAATGACTCAGCAATGAGGTGAACTCAAACTGTCCCCAGACGTATATATATATAATAATAGAGAGACCTGTTCACTAATTGTTATTACATCATCCTAGAAAAGAGTATAGTAACAAGGTAGCTGGACAAAAGTTGGCGGGCAATGTTTTGTTTGTATTATTATTATTATTAGCTATCCCTCCTTTGTAACACGTGCCAAGTATGTCAGTCTTAAACCATGAACTGAGATAAAGACGCACAAGAGCGGTCACCAATCATAACGGGTCATACATAGTTACTGGTGACAACTAAAGGTGCACCCCCACCAGCCCACCCACCCACCCACCCGCCATAAACCTTACCTGGCAGACATATAACAGTCTGATATTCACCTAAATCTACAAAACAGAACTAAGAAACCTTTTAAGTAACGGCGGAGTTCACTATATAAGCTTAAATATCAGCTAACAAAAAGATCAATTCTCCATTCACAATAGTCAACAAAAACATAGTGTAACCTACAGAGCCTGTGGAACAGTCAATGTTCTTCATCATCAGAAAGTCCATGGCGTTTTTAAAGAAACGTACATATCATAAGTGATGTGACAAAAAAGTCTGATCCACCCCATTAGCCTACAATGCCCATTCTATTTAAAATTTAAATCATTCCGTCTCTTAACAAAATCACGATCTTCAAAGAGGTGAGGTAAAAAGACAAACCTTTGGCAGGAGCATGCCAGAAGAGTCGTGTGAAGACGATCAAAGAGAGTTACAAAACACTTAGAGGATGGGCTACGATAAGGCCAGACCGAGAAGCTGTTAGGCAGGCTTCGTATTACCGTAATAATACTTACCAGCTTCCATCGTGATGGAGAACAAACAAATAAACAACCACTGTGTGTGTGTGTGTGTGTGTGTGTGTGTGTGTGTGTGTGTGTGTGTGTGTATGTACAAACAAACAGAATACCATTATAGATACATAGACAAGACCATCGTCAACGTCTATTCCCAATTATCACTTCTTCATTCACGAAAATAATCATTCTGCATCATTTACAAACCGACGACATCTATATTGATGACAGTCAACATCTATATTGATGACAGTCGACATCTATATTGATGACAGTCGACATCTATATTGATGACAGTCGACATCTATATTGATGACAGTCGACATCTATATTGATGACAGTCGACATCTATATTGATGACAGTCGACATCTATATTGATGACAGTCGACATCTATATTGATGATAGTCAAGACTTTCAATCTCAATAAAACGATCATATCAAACAGATTACGGAGAGAAATACTGTTACTTTTCTTCCCATGTAAACAACAGAATGGCAGCAACAGTGTCCTCTGCGAACAACACATCTCACTGATGACACTTTAGAACCAACTGACTATACTAGCTGTCATCGTAGATGATAATTTGGGGGAAACGTGTGTACGGGAGGACTTGGCCAAAACAAGAGCCAATCGATAATTGGGTAAAATGTTTGGAACGATAAGGTCACTCTGTACAACATACAGAGGGGCTATTATTAGCGTACCTATAAGGTATATGGGTGGGATGAGAGAGGGTGTGGTGTACAGGCTTGGACAATAAATAGTACACATGTGCGCGCGCGTGCTCACACACACCAGGTACATATATTTTGGATGACAGGCTGCTGTCTCTTGAGGTTAAAGTGAATAGAGATGGACCACTGAAATGAATGATGCTGAAGATATACATATGGACGTAGATCTGTATATCCACGTGGACACACACACACACACAAGAGAGAGAGAGAGAGAGAGAGAGAGATAAATCTTGCACTTAGTTAATAAGATCTGTGACAGGTGTGTTGGGATAGGTAGGGATGCCTAGAGGCATTCACCTAATGATATACACACATCTTTTACTGAGTTGAAATGAAATCTGTGCTCGTACAACAACAACAACATCATTATCATCATCATCATCATCATAACTATAACAATAACAACAAGAAATTCGGTGTCTAACCTCTACAGTTAATCAGCTGTCTACCATTATAACAAGTCTTCTGTTACAATGACAGAAGCTAAGAGAGAGCACTTTGATTCCATTATATGCTCAACTTCTATATCATTATGTCATTAAAGAACAACAACATTTAATAAACAGCACATACAAGGCAAGGATGATACGTCAAAACAGGTAAAACAACAACAACACTCTGTCACAGCAACTTTCAAGAATAATGAATTAGCAGATAAAAATGAGTCTTTCATTCAGCCGTAAGAGTAAGACAATTAGATTAGCCTGTCATTTATAGTAATAGGTACGTCAAATATATTAAACATTTACAGGTTTATGACATATGTGGTGCCATCTATGTTGTTTGTATCGGCTACATGGTCTAAATGGCACTGATTACAAGTTCTTGATATTGTATATTGTGGCACTGAAGTTTGCCGAGTTTCATACTGTAGTAGTAGTAGCAGCAGCAGCAGCGAGGGAGGGGGGGGCCGTCATTTGGCCAGTATCTCAAACTACACACACATTTGGTGTGTAGGACTGGAGGTACATATCATGTTTAACAGTTACCAAGTAAACACTCACCCATCCAACTCCGCCCCCCACCCATGCCCAAGTAACTGTCATGTAATATAACAATGCTCAAAATGCCCAATTCATTTAAGTGCTTTCCGTTAAGCATTACATCTTACATAACTCGCGTTCAGATACCAGTCAACTACAGTGATAAGAGATACCAGGGTTCAATAACCATAGGTGTATTATCTCTCTCTCGAGCGCACGCACACAGAGGGATAACATAGACACACCGATCTTTAACAAATATCTATACGGATCTAAAGATAAACAAACTACAAATCCCTCGTGAGCTCCGGTGGCCTGGCGGTTAAGCACCCGGCACTTGGTGCCAATGGTCACAAGTTCGAACCCCGCAAGAAGTCGACACTTTTCCAGAGATTAATTTCTCGGTTCACAACATCGTGGGTGGGTGGCTGGCCACGTTAAATGGCGCTGCCGTCTCCACTGAATTATTTAAAATAAAGGGGAGACGTTAAAAAAACCCTGATGACGTAAAACACTGGCAGTGACAACCCTCAGGGTATTTCGGCTCCATCTTTCCGTACTGCTCCCGTGTAAGTGGTGGGGGAGGAGGTTCCTCAACCACTCCCAACATAGAGGCTGTGCCGATAAAGCGACAGCCTGGGGATTCTCCCTGAACAACAAAGCCGACATACCTTGAAATAATATCTTGCACATCGTTTTGTAACTGACATCTATATGTAGCCCATTACTCACACTGGACTGTACCAAGTGATGTCGGGGTGGGTAGTAAACCAACAATATATTAATTAAACATTATAATCGTGGTTGATCCAAAGAAATCTAATCAACAACAGCACACCTTATATATAACTGAATTATGACAGAATTAAATAAAAATATAACAATAAATGTCTGTAAATAACAACAACAACAATAACCCAAACGGTAACCACTCTAATGACGTATATGGACATATTTATACATGAATCACGTTAAAAACATACACAACACTCGACTAGGTGTATCCTCAAACCGTCAGATATCTATCTATCAAACACCGGCTCCCCCCCCCCAACGACATCCAGCACCAGTCACGTACTCTACCGTATAAGGTCAGAACATTAGTCGGTGGCATTAATGGTTAATAGCGTTTGTTCCACACCTGAATACATCCGATGTACGGAAATAGTGCCATCTGTCATCAAAGGCGACGAAAAAAGCCGCGGCTAAAGGGACGTGATTTCTTCACGAGACAATAAAAAAAATTAACGGACCCGTCTTTGAAAAGGTTTATGCCGATGAGAAGTATCGCTATTAAACTGCCGCGTCATTTCAGCAACAGTTCTGGATTACGATGCGCAGTAATCATATTTAGAAATTCATCAGTTCGGTGATATGTATCACAAAGACTATAATCATCCGGTTTCCAACATGTCACATCTGACCGGGTTAGTAATAATCACAGTTCACATCCAACGCAAAGGACGACACTACACCACGATCACCCTTTAAAGGTCAGTGCGTCACCGAAGGATGAATATCATATCCGAAAAAATAACAAACTCGTGGCTGAATACTCTATTGGTGGAGGTCGAATTTAGCCCCAAAGACAGACGTATGAATTTACTGGAAATGGAAACATCGTTACAACATTTCACTCGGCAGCGAGCTACACCAATTAAATGTATTTACTTAGTTATATCTGGGGTTGGCATTCTGCCTCCTAGCTGCCCTGAAGCGCGCGCGCGCACACACACACACAATGCATATATCTGGGGCCAGTGGGAAGATAGCAAATATTGCTATGCTGGTCCCCCAAGAGTTCTACTTTTTTCATTAAATGATATATACTTTTAACTTTTAATTAACCATTACTGTGATTTCAACAACATGTTCTACCTTAAATGATATATATTTTTATGTATTACTTAACTATTATTTTAATTGTATTAATTGTAGAGTTTGGAAATAAATCATTCATTCATCCATTCATTCATAAAACATATTAACTAAAAAAAAGACATCCCTTTTTCTCGTCTGCTATTTATAAACTGGACATCATCAACATATTGATGAACCTCATTAGGATGAAGTTACTGTCCTGTCCACATCAGACATCAATTAGGCAGATAATGATGTACATTATAGTCTCTGGTGGCTAAAGCTTTTCAGCTATGAGGCTTCCAGACCAGCTACTGATCATAGTTAGTTACTGTACTTTATTTGGTAAAGCTGACAAAAAAAGTGGGCACATTTAGGATCAATGGGTAGCAGCCAGGTAATACCAATGAACCATTACACCTGTAGTCAACAACTATTTCATATAGGGGAAAAAACGATGTAGGAAAAATAGTAAAAAAGTAGAATATTTTCAAAATGATTAACAATTTTATAATGATGCCTTGTTACTTTAGACACAATTACACAAACATAACTTTGTACAATCACATGTAACGTTAGCCTTGGTATAAAGTTTCAGTTGTTTAATTAAATCAAGTTATGGCAGTGTTGATTCTAGGAAGCCATTCTTGAGGGTCTGGCATCCTCAACCAGAAAATTAGTGAAATTAGGAGTGCTTTGAGAACAATTCTAGAGTACCCTCTGGTGAAATTAGCTTCATTTATCATATAATGGAGACAGGTTTGATGGTAAATAGACCAATCCGGCTAGGACGCGACACCAAGCAGGAAATGACTGAAGCTCGACTTTAGGTTAGAAAGGTGCAACTTCTTATGCAGAATCCTGGGATTACAAGTCAAATGACCATCACACGTTTTTTCAACAACGAAAGCAAATGGATTTTTTTTGTTCAATCTTGAATATTTCCTAGATCTAACTGTGTTTACTTTGTTGTCTCACAAAGTAAAAAAAAAGTGTTATATTTCCCCCATGTTTACATTCAATATTAAACACATGCAACATTAACGGCAACAGTATAAAGAATGATATGTGTAGATACAAAATTATTTGCTAAAAGTAGACCTATATTGCACAAAAATTTGTGCATATATACAATCGCCACAGCCATGATAGCCCAGCTTGTGCACATTTCTGTTCGCATATCAGCCAGCTCAGTTACATGTAGCTGTATAAATGGAAAGTTTGTTAAGCCGTGCTCCTGCCTCATTTCACCCAGTGACTCGATGTTGGCTGCAACAGTGATCACGTGATACTGAATATTCATAACTTTCTCACAACCACCACAGCATAGTTTTTTCTTCTGCTGGATTGCTTACGTTTCAACTGACACAAATTTCAGAATAAAATACAGTGTGAAAGAAATACAAAACAGCCACATCTCTAGTTTACATTATTTCTGTTCTGAATAAATAAATACTGTGATTCGTGGCTTAATTCATGTAAAATAACATGCCTGTTGGACCTTTGACCAAAAATAAAGCCAGATCCCATTTGTTGTTTTAACATCTTCAATGAAATCGTATTTTAGGGCACTCTACATATACCTGTTTATCTAAACATGCTAAATACATTCAGAATAGATTTATGTATACAAATATGTGAGTTTGTTCTAGATTGACCATGCTCCTGGCTCAGTCCGAGTGTTTCAATCCCTCTTGTTTCAAACAGTTCCATTGACTTTCACATATCCGGCCAGTTGCTCGGGATCCAAATCAATGCAAATGAGCATGCATTGGGAGATCGGTCTACTGCAACCGGTCAAAATTTTCTGTGGAACCTTGGATGCAGTTCCTTTATTTTTTGCATCCTTCATCTAATTTTCACGGGAATCCCACAAAAATGGTTCCTAGAATCAACAGTGTTTGGATGAAGATGCATACACCAGTGTAAATAATTTTATATAACAAAATACATTACCTAGATGTTTTCCATTAATAAAGGTATTAGGTACCGTCCTCTGACCAGTCATTGCCTGGAGTGTATCCTGGATTGCTGGTCCATTATCTGATAATAATAATAATAAATATTCCAATATGTAAGGTTGGACAACAACAATACATTTGTATTTGAAAGTATTTAAATACTTTTTTTTAAGTATTTGAGCTTACCATAAAGAAAAGTATTTGTATTTAAATACTTTCACAAAGTATTTGATTTTTCAAATACATCTTCAAATACATTAAAATATTTTTCTAAAATTATTTCATGTTTGTCTGAATATTTTGTCATCAACATGATTTGTTTCAGGAAATAATCTGATCACTGAATTGCACACACACACAACCATGAAGGAATTGTCTTCTCTCTGTGATCATAAGGAATTGCAATTAAATTATATATCTGATGTAATGACTTCTGATTGCTTCCTTGTCAATCAAAGGGAGATTATCCTCAATTATATGTAGTATAATTAGAAGGGATCAAAGGATACTATGAAACATCGTGTGAGTAAATCCAATGAGCAGATCTAATCAACAAAAAATTCATAAATTGATGTGACAAATCTAGTTGATGCTGTGATGTTATGTTATGTGTGTATCAGAATAAAAAGCAAAGGAAAAACAATGAATTTGTTCTTTTCATTTGAAAAGCATTTGTATTTGAAATACATCCAAAAGTATTTGTATTTGACTAAAAGAAAAGTGTTTGTATTTAATTACATTTCAAAGTATTTGACCCCATACCTGGACAACGACAGAATATATCCTACATCAATTCAATCTTGGTTAATTACTTAACAATTACAGGTAGACCAGATGAATGAATTATCAAAAAGATTACATTAATCATTCACACTTCTCTAAATTAGTAAAATGCCCAAAATTATTGCTAATTCGCCTGACAGATTTCTTTGCATTCAACTTTAATAAACAGGTGAATCACCAATCTGGACAAATGACCAATCTGATCAAACAGACAGTGTCTCACTTATGTGTTGCTGACACGATATTTATATGTTTATGATCTAATTATATTTCCATGATTCAGCTATATTTATTAAAGAAATTCATACTAAATACATTAATAACAGTTTTAAGGCTCCCCTGTAGTTGGTTACTGAACAGAACAGTATTATTATTATAATATGACATATTTGTTTATTTTAACAATCTTTATGCTTAATCAATCTAAATATTATTTAAATAACACTATAACATTATTATATAACAGTTTATAATGCCTGTTGTACTAACGCTCAATTGCCATGACATCAAATAACATATTACAATGTTGTGCACTGGTAAACACACACACACGCACACGCACACACACTGAAGGGAAAAAAACAGCTGAAAGCAGTAAAGGAAATCACATGATAAAAGCAGCTGGGGTTACCAGTGGGGGGGTGTTATAATGGAGGCACTAAAAGGCCCCCCTTCCCCCCCCCAAAAAAAAAAGGGTTTTTGCGTTTTTAGGTCAATCATTGACTACTTATGTGGGACTAAATTATGTCTTTTGCAAGAGAAATTTTCTTTAAACCACCAGTTTGACCCACTCCCGATTTCCAAAAACGTTATTTTCCGCTCTGGAAAATCAGAAATCCGGCAAAAACTGTCATGCCTAATACCACCACAGTTTAGTAGGCTATGGGTTACAATATCATATTCACACAACATTAAGGCTCAACAAATTTAGACTATACAGGTAGTATCATCCATCTGATATCTATGCCTTAACAATGTAGGGAGCCATTTAACAGACACAGTCTTTATTAATAATAGTAGTAAATGCCTGTGTCACCATTTAACAAAGATCAAATAATCAATATTCCACTGAGTACCTCCAGTGACCCATTTCTTAACACATCTAGGCCAAGACCTAAAATGCACAGACGATGTCACCGTTTCCCGAACGCGAGATTAGAAAATAATTTATAAAATTAATTTTTAAGAAACAGCTTTACCCATCAAAGATGAGGTATTCTAATATTTCTTGACCATGACAGCATACAAATGGATGGATTAGATAAGCATACAAAAAACTCTTAGCTAACTACTTATAAAATGGCTAATAGCGACATTCTATCTAATGTCATGTGACGAAATAACACAGTATTCAACATTTCCACAGCTGTTCTCATCAAGAGTGGTTTATTTAATTAACACTTCAGTCAGCATGACCTATCACAGATCGGCGCTCATCAAGCGTCAACTCGCACGTCCTGCCTCACCACGATTCTAAAGCACCAGGGTTCGTTGAGGCCCTTATCTCATCCCAATCATCGTCTCAATCAAACACAAAGCCTACGCCGTGGAGTGTGAATGAGGTAAAACGAACTGTCAAGACCCAGGTATGGTCATACGAGTGTGTATTGACATAACAAAATAATACTCCTCACAAAGACGGCTGACACTCAGCTGTGTAGCCTTGATTTTTATCTTGATTTGCTTTAGGAACATAATGTACATTTGTAAGCCCGATTTTGTTGTTTCTATTTTGATCAATTGCTCAGAAAGGAAGATCTGAAATGTCAGGAGTGCTACTTAATGTTCTAGTTTGATATTTAACCTGATGAACTGGTAACATTGTTTTACACAGAGACATTCACACAGAAGAAAATACCATTATTGCGGTCTAAGATATTAATTTTAGAACTAAAGATAGCAACTAGCTTGTGTCAGCTTAGTTAGACCAATAACAGAAAAATATAGGCTGAAATAAAGACACTGATTTTCTTTGATCAAGAAAAATGGTTAAACATCTTCGAATTTGCCATCTGAAATAGTAATTGCTTTATTCAAACAAAACTTTTACAGCAAAAATTAATGCATTTTCCAAGTTTGAACGCGCTATCGAAGAAGCATACCAGGTAAGTACTGGGTAAGTACTACTCGCGGCCAGTGGCATAATGAGTGAGTGGCTAAATGTGGGACTTATTGTGGATGGGTTTCAACACAGGAAGATACCCTACAAACACAAGTAACTTGGTTGGATTTGTAGTCTGAACTAGAACTTTACGTCCTTTATTTTTAATAATTCAGTGGAGACGGCAGCACCATTTAACGTGGTCAGCCACCCACACACGATGTTGTGAGCCGAGAAATTAATCTCTGAAGCAGTTTCGACCTTTTGCTGGGATCGAACCTGTGACCCTTAGCACCAAGTGCTTAACTGCTAGGCCACTGAAGCTCACTAAAATTTTTTGTTTAAAGTGCAGTGCATACCAGGTACCAGCATATACAACAGTCATGTAGACTGAGCCAAATCTTAAGCTCTAGCTAGTTTCACTTACTTGACCTGTGTCTAAGGACATCAAGATCTAAGACAAATCAGTCATTAACCTGGTGTCCACCCATGACATCAACACACATTACCAGGTGACATTTGAGGGAATGAGCAGTTATTAAAAGGATCAAAGAAATGGAGTTAGAATTGCTTTTTAAAGGGCTGTAGATTGGGGGGTAGGGGGGGGTCTTTTAGTAGGACAATAGTGCCTTCAGTTTATGGCCGTCCCCTTTACGAGCCACAAATCATAAAACAGACCCATTAAACCAGATTAATGATGTAGGATGTGTGCCTATTTAAAACACTATTTTGGATGCAAATACAATATGCTTCAGGTAAATATTTGTGTTATAGAATACGAACTGAAACTGTAATGTATAAACAAGTGCAGTATACTATACCACATGTATGGTTTTCCAGGAGTTTCCAGGACATTTATTTATCAACATATCTACTTTTTCCAGGATCCAATCAATATTTTCCAGGAGTATTTTGACATTTGATTAATGGAACAGATACACGATGTCATTTATCCACGAATATCTAGGATCTCAGTTTACACCAATGATCCGGCATAATGTATGTACGCCATATCACTGCATGGCCACGTAAATATACTGTCATATTATGCAGATTTGAATGTGTGTGCACGATTATGTTGATATTGATACAATAAATATAGACAGAGCATCACTTCACGATTGCGACGGCAGACGTCACAAAGCAATGCTGGCAGTGACAGTCCGTATTTCTTGCTCGCAACTCTTACGACCACTTTCGTGGTTGCCGACGCTATATAGAATCCCGGTATTTTCCATACATTACTTCACTCAGGAAAAAAAAAGGTGTTTTCCTTATTGAGTATGTTTATGATAATAATATTTGTAATATTTACCAAGATAAATCTCAACAATAATTTTCTAACAGATGTACATGTAAATAAAATGTAAATATTGATGTTTTATAGCCACTTTTGTATACAAGATAGGCTAAATAGGCTGAACAGATGTACAAGTCTATTTTATGTAGTCCACAATAAATTGAAAGTCAGGATGACAACAGGCTTTGATCCACGTTAAGCGGTGTTTATTTTTGGCATTTAATTTGGGAAACAGGGGAAAATATTGCCTGTTTTATTCATTGTAGAGAATCCGTATATATAATTTGCATCATTTGTGTAGCAGGAATGTGTTTCAACGGCATAATAAGAATGATCAAAGCATAGCCAGGAGACAGAATAACACACAATAAGACAGAAAGGGACAAGTCCCCTTTAACATAAAATGTTCTCTAAAGACAAGTGGTCATGGTAACAGGCATGTAAGCATGTGTGTGCAAACATGTAAATATTCTATGTTTCTTATACCATTACTCACCCAACTTGTCCAGTTCCACAGCGTGATATTCAACGTTAATCGACTTGAACAAATCTTTTGCCTGGAAACATTTATAAAAAAGAAACAAGCTAGATATATCCCAATGTTGCCAGTGTAAAATAGGATACTGCTTAGAATGGAGGCTCACTTTGCTCCAACTTTAATAATAATAATAATTACAAACTTCTACTGGGCAAATATGTGCTCAGTGGCGCACCTAGTATAGGCGTTGGGCAAACTCATAGTCCAGGTACAATGTTTTGTTGTTCGGGGAGAACCCCAGGCTGTCGCTTATTTGGCACAGCCTCTATGTTTGAGTTGCTGAGAAATCTCCTTCCCCACCACTCACAGGGGAGCAGTACGGAAAGATAGAGCCACAATACCCTTTTTAACGTCTCCCTTTATTTTTAATAATTCAGTGGAGATGGCAGCGCCATTTAATGTGGTCAGCCACCCACGATGTGATGAGCCGAGAAATTCATCTCTGGAAAAGTTTCGACCTCTTGCTGGGTTCAAACCTGTGACCGTTGTCACCAAGTGCCGGGTGCTTAACTGCCAGGCCACCGGAGCTCACTAGGTACAATGCGAATTGTGAAGATATTTCAACACACACACACTATAGTTGGCATCTACTGGCAATACTTCTCATTGCTGATGGGGGTCACTAACTTAACTGATTCATACTCGTACAGTCATAGCCAAAACCTCCACTAATAATATAACAGGTAAACTCTATACACATGCTAATTATCATCTTACCTTTAGACAGTAAGGACAAGCACTTTTACTGAAGATCATCACTCTGTTCTTATTGACGAGATCCTCTATCATGGCCTTAAGGCCATCACTACCATCTATTGGTGGCATTCTCCCTGTCTGTGTAGCTCAGCCTCTATCTATTAAATGGAGAATAGAGTGCAATAAGCATTGTATTTATTTTTGTAATTAAACAGCAGGCTGCTCGCAGAAGAGCACAAGTGGCTGCTACAGTGTGTTTAAGAGTCCAGTAGAGGTACACAATCTCTTATCTGAAATGTTTTAAACCAAAAAGCTTAGAAAAAAATTCTCTGTTTCTCAGACGTCATCTACACACCAGAGTTCCAAAAACATGATTAAAACATGTTCTAAGCTCATATGAGATGATGATGATTGGTGTTTTATGGCCACTTTTGTGCACAAGGTAGGCTAAATGGGCTGAGCGGCCTCCAAAGATAATGAGGTGATGTCAAAGACGAAACAATCTTCAGATGTGCCCACGCCGAGATTCGAACACAGGTGATAGTGAACTCTGGTCCAACACACTACCGCTAGAGCACGGAAGCACCTTTTTTTTAATTTAAAAAACATTTTAACAAGAGGGAGTATGGTGATTAATAATAATTTGGAAACCTTTGTTATAGACTTCTACCAGCTCATCAACTGATCTCTCACATTTACTCAGGTGTTGAGATGACTGTAGATCCTCCATAAATTCTTTAATGTTTATGCCACTATATTTTCTGTATGTGATCCTTCTTTTTATGCAATGGGGCTTATCAATATTAATAATGAAATGCACAGCCAGATGATCGCTGAAAGATTGACTTTTGTTGCAACTGAGACAAGGATCACATACAGACAGAGCTCCTAGTCCTACTATAATGGAGTTCGAGTCTCTAGAGATGACCAAATCTAGTGTGTGGCTTCTTCATGAGTTACTCTATAAGTCTATTGAGGGGTAATGACATGCTGAGTCAATCCATGTGAATCCAATATACTGGAAAACCTACAAGCTTCAACATCAGACTTATTTAAATCACCAATTATTATGACATCATATGGGATAATGGCTGTGCTATCTAAGTATTTACATCATACCACCATAATCCCAAAAAATATGAAACGTGTCTTGGCCCCAAGGGTTTCATTTAAGATTGCATACCTGTATTTGAATAGATTAATGAAATTGTCCATTTTACATATAAACATAAAATGATTATAAATCTAAGACTAACAGTTAACTGAAATTATTTTGCCCCCTCCCAATTTTCACAACATATAATAGTATCAAGCCACTAACAGCTACATTTAATATTTCCATTGTCAGAAGCAATATCTGTCCATTGTTAGTTCAACACGTGACCAAACAATATCTAGGTACATCTACTACTGCTAACATGGTCCTCCAAAAACAAAATTACACTTAATCACACTTCTTCTAATCGGATACGAGACACTATTTCTGAGACGTTGTAAATACCTTACACTAGTGTCGCGGGGCTACTTTGTGAGACACTTGAATGCAAAAAGCAATAGGTATGTACAATCAACCAGTTACTTAAGGAGATATGCTTCACACACACACACACACACACACACACACACACACACACAAACTTATTATAACATGTTTTCTCTGTTTCCTTATCTGATAAGATATTGCATCATATCCTGGACTGGTAGTAATACTAGTATAATCAAATGGGCTTCACACAGTTACAAAGTCCTGATATCAGACATTTCACTCCGGGGTCAACATATCAGTGACAACTAAATAGGACTAGGAACAGACCAAGATCCTGGTGTGATGAAATTAGTGTGTCATAGTATGGACTTTTATTAATTATGTAAATACATTATACCGATAACACATGATATGCCGATAGCTGATACACTACTGCTACTTAATAATATTAATTTAGGAAAAAAGGATTGAAGGTGAGGTACCCAGTTTAACAGAGAATTGTCACAATTTTACTACTGTACTTAATCTAGATGGACATTCAATAGTAGTTCTAGCATTTAGTTAAGGTTGGAAAGTTATCATATCATCTTACACATTGTCAGGTAATGATCACTCTAAATACACATGTGACGTCTACTACTACGACAGGAGTGTTTTGTGTATCCATAAATATTAATTAATATATGATTCATCTTCTTAGATGTCTGTCGAACAATTGTCTATTTCTCATTAACAAAATCTTTACTCACATTAATGATCCGTGTTTAGTAAAATGTCAATCTTATTTTTAATACTTGCAACACACACACACACACACACTTTGTTACCACTGACCTGCCCAGTATTTTCACAATACAAAAATGGGAAAACTAAATGTGCTTAAAAGCTAAAACACAGAGTTCTAATCAAATTTGAATGAGCGAGCATTGAAATACAAACAGACTACTATTAGTTACTAAGACTTGGCTCGTATTAATATTCCAATTATAAGGCGAAACAGCAAGGTGATATTCATGACGTGATTATTTACTGGATCCTATTACATTTCAGAGCATCAAGATACTTCTAAGTAAATGTTTATTACATGTACAATATGACATGAGATACCTACTGCTGGGGTTTAACAAACCCTTTTAACCAAATCAGATGATGTGAATATGTGCTTCAGCTTTTCTTCCCTTAACCACTAATTGAGTGAACATATATTCATCCAAAGTGTCAATAAGCATAAGAAAAAAAAACCTAGTTTAGATATTACAGGTTATTTGTCTCTTAATACACATGTGCTATGTTCAAATAAACTGGTTTATAGCAATGATGTTAATTTCAAGAGGATATAAAAAGCTATATTTAGGCTGGTTTACCAACAATGGCAACACCCGCTGTACCTGGTGTTTATGTCAAAAAATATATGTACATGATATTATTTGGTCCAATTTCTGTAGGAAGTTGATATTTTATATAGGTGCTCTTTTACACACATATACACTCTCTCTCCCGGTCTGTCTGTGTGTCTATAACATTTTGATATTATTGTGATCAAGTAGTTTATTCTTAATTTAAACAAAGAGGCCATTACACCAGAATTAAAAAACCATACTAGATACAATTAAATTCATCATGATTTAATCAATTTCACTCATTTGAGCAGGACTAATCTGTCCACCTCCTGGAAATCAGATATTAATAATTAAATGTGGAAATGTTTTAACATTAGATTTAGAATCCAATATATTTCATTTGGTAAGCGCAATTTATTAATTTGATCACTCAGTTAGTTTAATTCTGATCACAGCGTAACTTACTAAACATACTCAAACTTAGTGTGGTTTCATCGTGTATCTGCCATTTCACCTGTTACGCTATAGGCACAAGACTTAGTACGACTTATGCTAACTGTTTAATATTACAAAAATTATCTTTTGTTTTATGAAACCATGCCCAGGTATCAAATTAAGCACCAACTCGAGACCATTAGATATTGAGAACAACCAGCAGATTCTAAACATAACTGGTCAATCAACAGAGCATTCTGGTTGAAATCCTGTACTTATCCATATACCATTTTGTTCACAGACCACCATCGGTTGATAGAGTACACATCATAACAAATATAGTGTGGTCAAAAGACTGACTCTCTTATGAAGATCAATGTATTGATCATTGAAGGACCATGTCACCATTGAATCTTAGGCAGGACCAATAAATGTTTGGTCCAGATAACCAGCTGTAAATGAGTACACATTTCTACACCTGTATCAGTGTATGCCAATACATTAATGGGCATTTTGTCCATGCCTCTTTTGCAATAATTCTCAAATGTTTCCACTGGTTTTATTGAATGATTGAAAAGTAAATATCAGTATATGATTGACAGTTATCTGGTTTAAAACTGTGATGGTAGTCCTCAAATATGGATATAAAGTCATTATAACACATAATCATTCTATTCAATAGTTCTTTTGGTTAAATAAAAAAAAAATCATAATCATAATCCTGGTTATTTACATTATATGATTATTAATTTAGATATATTATATCTAATTGAGTAAGTCTATATGATATCTAAATCTATCAGCCTATCACTGTATCAGATTCAGGGTATAGATCTAATCATAAATCATGTCTTCAATAGATCTATAAAGATTGTGCTTCTGACATTCTCTTTTTCATTATTAATATCCATTATTAGAATAATTATACCAATCTCGATTTATGAAATTGTATGAATGGGTGGACGGTAAATTATATCACCATAAAGATCATTGTAATTGTAAACAGTAAAATGTCAGAAAACTGTCCGAATTACTCTTAAGACTTAGACTAGTCTACTCTAGATATAGTCTACTAGATCTATATGCTGAACCATTTCGCTTAGTTACATCAGTAAAGGAAACACCACACTTACCTGTTTGTACTTGAAATGCGAAATAAGTGCAATTCAACAAAGGCTACTTTTCCACTGGCAAACTACTGGAAAGAAAAACACATCTTCAAATGTGCAAGTCACCGTGACATAGACTAAGGTATCAGTACTTAGACTTAACGGACGAGTTGAAATAAGAGGGGTGTTTCTATTATATAGTTTTTAAATGTCACTTTCATAATGTTTTAATAATAATATATTAATCGTGGGGAAAAGTACCCAGTAAGATATATTGTAATGTGGCATAGGTATATTATATTACATGGCCAAATTAGTTATTAGCTCAACTCCAAATTCAACCTACCCGTCAAATTTATCTGTCAAGGCCTATCTGCTATGGCCAATCTTGGAATCTTTTAATGGCCATCTTGCAACTAACAACATTGTATTAAAGTGACTGCACTTCCGTGAGTAATTCTTTGACGCAAGTACTATGTTGAGTTTACTGAGCTGAAAGTAGAGTATCGATAATAAAAAGAAGTAGAGTTCATTTATTAATCATATTATCACTGTAGTCTACATAAACTATACATAATCTTATTTTGTATTTTGTTGAGTCAAGTGTGAATTAGTACGTAGTTAGATCACTGATTGCGGTGCAAGTCAAACCTTCAGGTTGTTGGTTCCAATCCAACTTATAACTGTATTTGTGGTATTTTTCCTAATGGATCTGGCATGCCAGGTCTCACCAAGGTTAATCAAACCATTTACTCCGAGGTAAGTCTAGTTTTGGTAATCCGAGTTTGTATGTAGATCGTTTGATAAGGCGTCAAGTTTAGTAGTCGGATAACACGAGAAAGATATGACACAAAACTATTTAAATATTTGTTTTTATGTACCTATATATATTTATATATGGGCTATAATATATTTTAAATGTTTGCACGCTTAATAAATCACACACACAATTATATAAATATAGCGAAGAAGATGTATAGATTCTAGAAGATAAAGTGTGGATGATCCCCTTTTAAGTTTAGGGGATAAATTAAGATTTAGATGATCGTTATATATTTCTATGATGCCATTACTCGATTTACGCTTAAGCACGTGACATTTTACACTGATATATAAGTCGAGATAATCTTCTGAGTATATATATATATTCGATCTGGATGTGCTATGATAAAAATATATCATGTACCAAAACGTGTGTGACGTCCCATATAATGATAAATGGGACTCAACGATCGTCTGCTGAAATGTCTGAGGTATAAATTTAGCAATCTAACATCGTACGTCATACATGTATAATGTGTTAAAATTATATTCGAAAGGTTTAAAATGTTACATATATATGCATGTCTCGGCAAATACACAGCCATTCCCGTTATCATACACGTAAACATACGGCCTTGGATATACGTACAGTATAAGTGTTACGGAGTTTATATCTTCTATTAGTGTATTTATTACCTATCAATCTACAATTTAAAAAATAATAATAGAAGAAATACATTCATATGGTACCAGGTCTAGTAAGAAAGGAAATTTTAATGTAAAATTTTGGAAGATGAAAGGAAAGTTAATGTATGTCGATTAGTATTATGGGTGTAAAATTATGGAACTAATTAGATGAATATGTTGGCAATGTTAAAACAATTAATATTTTTAAGCACATAACTAAGAATGTGTTCATTTATTTATATGACTGATAGCGATGCTGAGGTATGTTTGTAATTTTATTTACTGCTCAAATACATTTAACATATATATATATATATATATATATATATATATATATATGATATAATTAATATACACAATAATATGTTATTGCTACAATAATTAATCATTTCATCATTAAACTTATATAGATTTTGTGTTGTTTCATAATAAAAGATATAATTATGTCTATTGACTATTGCTCATCTTTTTATTTTTAAATTTGTCATGAATGTTTTAATGCTATATTAAAGGGGTGCATTATATAAGCAATTAATGCTTCAAGCATACCCCTTTTCAACATTCTGTGTTTGTTTTTATTTAAAAAAATATTATGAATGTTGAAATAAATTAATTGAATTTGTTTGCGCGTAGCATTATCTAGTTATAGAATTAAGAAATCGAGTTTTCAGTTTGACACTATAAATTATATCCTATAATTTTATTTTAAGTGCTAATGAACTGTTGAACAAAATATAAGATACTATATATTACCTTTGATTCTATTATTAATATTAATTAACATGATAGTTGTATTTATATGATTTTGAATAAATAAAATGAATCTATTATTATTATTATTAAACGTGCGCATAGAAGAATTCCAAGTTTAAACTCCATCCTTAGTATGGAGTCCAAAGATGGCGCTATAGTCGGAAAGTCGTTGCCTTTTCAACCGTTGGGATTACAATGATTTCTGATCACGAAACATGGATAATTATATAATGAAGCGAATACTAATTTTCAGTATGGTCTATTTACTGAGTAGCTGAAATTTAACACCTCCAACACCAACAGCAGAATAGTACTGAAAGATATGCGGAACGCTTTTAACGGTTAGACAACGTCGGATATGTGTATGTGTGTGTGTGTTTGCAGACCTCTCAATTAGCATGAAGTGATTTGGAATAACTTTTGGTATATATCTATATAAAAAAATCACTAAATTTTATCTGCAATGCTACGCATACTTTGGGAATTTTTAGCAGCTGTTTGACATGATTCGTACAGAATGCTGTAAATATTAGTGTTGTTAATCTGTTTTATTGTTCAAGATAGCGGATAATGCTAATTAAGTTACAGTATGACAGCAAGTTACTGCAACGACGGGCCTCAAAGATCTAGCTCTCATAACTACAGGTTACATATGGAGAGTACATAATATTTTGTCACAAGATGTCAGACATATTTAGTTGTTTTCTCCTAAAACAGACGTGTTTACTCTAATTGCGAATAGCGTACTTGCTGACACAATTGAGCCTGAACACGATAGAACACACAAAACAAATACTCGTCCTTTCTTATTGTTTACGGTTGTTTGTTTATTAAAGATAAATCTATGTACGATGTCAATTTGATTGAATCCCACCTAGAATGCAGTTTCAACAAGTGTGGAATGCATTATTTACAACACAGCTAGCGTCCTCATGACAATACTGTTTGAGGTTTCTGCTCCGAGAAAATATCTTCTAGCACGACACAGTTTCTTCACTATCTTTCGACATCTCGTTCGAGATAATCTTTCCATCGTAATCCGGTTAGAAATAACCGGCGTTTTCTTCTGATTAATATTACCATGGTAAAGGCACGTGCTATCGGCGAAATGTACGGTTTTATACGTCAGTCTCTGATGATAACATTCTTCGTACTTCGTCTGTTCTCGTTGCGTAGACCCGACGTGGTAAAAGTCGGAGTTCTTTGGTCTGGCATCGTAGTAGGTCCCGAGCACCGAACCTGGATTGGTATCGGATGGAACAGTAGAGTAGGATTGTTCTCTGATCGGCGAGACATTGAAAATATTGATGCTGCAATTGTCTGGGCAATACTTCTTCGGGAGATGATCGGGCGTAGTTTTGTGAAAACTCAGAACACGATTACGACAATCAGGTACGGCCTCGGATGTCTCAAACGCGCAACAATCCGATGACTGGAACTTACATGGACGTGTTGGCCTGGAACGGTTATCGGACAGGCGCAATATGTAATTGGGGAGCTGTCTTAAGTCGACTTTTGGTGGAACATCCGTTGTCGTTGCGTTCGCGACTGAAGATGGAACATTTCCGGATTGAGGACGGTTATGGTGAGGACACTGATGACCAGATCGCTTAGTGGCTGTTTCCTTTCTGCGTCTTCGATGTGACGTTTTCGATTTCCAAGGCGCTCGTCGTATGAGGAAGCATCCGCGACGAATGGGGGAGGCTTCGTTGTCGGTTCCGCTGTAGTCCTGAATACCAATGGCCGTGTCTATTCCGGGAGATGTCAGCCGATGAAGACGAGATGGCAAATCACGGGCGGAAGGTGTTCGTTTCTGATTGAAACCAGATCGCCATTCATGTATGCGATGAGCGTATTCGATGCCTCCATTCGGAGAACGAATTGACGTGCTTCGAAGAGCTCGGCCGTCGGACTTTTGAGGGCTAGGTCCAGATTCCAAAAGTTTCGTGCAGTGGCGAGGCGTCATCAACGTCTCGTCGGCTTCGTTGGCAAACAGAGAATCGGAAACTAATTCGCTGTGATGAAATGATCCGAAAGGGTCGTGGTTTCGATCTCTGTTCAATGTCTGGAGCATCCAGAGCGAGGAATTGGGCACTCTTGATCTTGGATTCATCTTTAGTCACCAGCTGAAGGTCTGTCTTATTCTGTTTACCTCGGATCACAACTCCTATATAGCACAGATATCCCATCATCGGTAAAATAAATATACTGAATTTTATTTTTGCTTCTGTTGTTGTTGTTATAACAGCTGATACCGAACAATTAATTGCTTTTCCACGATTTGCAGTCAATTGTATAAACTTTCGGCGCCGATCAGAAGACATAATTTCACTTGAAGCAGTAACTTTTAACAGTTGGCGTTAATTAAAACTGTGACAAACACATTTAGATTGGACCAGTTAATTATTAACAGATGGTGTTTCTCATCAGCATTGATCAAGGCTTAGCTTACGGCAATTATTACTTTGTCTATGCCAGACCTCCGCATTAGCATTCCTGGGACATATTTGCTCAAATAAAAATACTATATTCAGTGTACAAGGTGTGTAATCGTATCTATTTGTGTTCATTTGTGTATATATAGGTCTACTTAGCTATAGATGTGTGGAGGTATAAATAATATGATATATCACTACTAGAAAATGACCGTTTTGAATTTTCATTAATAGTCACACGATTTACATGTAGTTATGCCATCTTTTATCAAAATATTAGTTAGATTTGAGAACCGATAACATAAATAATGGCTACTTAAAAGTGTTACCCAAAGACGTCTTCTGGATTAAATAGAGTTCCATTACATAACGTACAAAGAACATAAAAAATCCACAGAGAATATATTTATGCAATCTAACTAATAATGTAATAGTTTAAAATGTCCAAAAACGAGTAATCCTAGGTTCAGTATTATTTCTTTATTTCTTTGATTTAGGGAACATTTCTAAAACATCGAAGTTTAAAATATTGTTTGTAAATTACGCAAACGAATGCTAGAAAAAACAATTTACTAAACTGATTCTCCTTCTTCTAAATAATCGCTGCATGAAATCATTATATTGTAAATTAATTCTATTGATCTCCATTATGTATGTTATCTTTACTGTCACATTTTTGGAACAAGAAATATAAACTTAGTTAATTTACCAAAAAAATAGGAGCGATTAGACTAGTTTATGTTAATGTTATGTTATATGTACTGCTTATTACAACTATCAGTGTACTACCACTTGGGCGCCTCCGTGGTCTAGCGATAGCGTGTTGGACCACAGATCACTACCACCCGTGTTCGAATCTCGGCGTGGGCATATCTGAAGGTTGTTTCATCTTTGACTTCGCTTCATTACCTTTAGACGTCGCTCGGCCCATTTAGCCTATCATGTGCACAAAAGTGGCTAGAACACGGAGGCACCCCTTGTCTGTGTGTGTGTGTGTGTGTGTGTGTGTGTGTGCACTCGGCGGTAAAACTACTTTAAAAGTTACCGTGTGTGTTTGTGTAAGCATTTTTCAATGGACTGCAGTTAGTCATTTCGTGATTGAGTGATATATACTAAACCAATAGTGATTCGAGTAGTTCATATCCGCAAGAAAATAAACATCAGAGGATGCGACATTTATAAATATTGACCGTTTCTTACATTATACGGTTTATTAATAAAACTTATTTTAACTTCTTTATTGAGAACTAATTATGCTAACACATTTGGCACAAATTTACGCTAAACTTTCAACGAATCAATAACTAAAGATTATTTAAAAATTATCTTTTAATTAGTAATCATCAAACAATAAAGTCACGAGTCAGTAATTCTAAAAGATCAAGCAGCCACTGAGACAGGGTAAAATTAAAATGGCGACTGAAGAACTGATTGAGTTACACAGATCGAAATAAGCATTAGAATAAAACGAGTTAGCAAACAATTTTTCCCTTTAAGCAATAACAATTCACGTTCAAAATTAGCACCTTTATTACTAGGATGTAATAAATTGTTTTAGTCTGATTTTTTGATCGATTCATTTGCGTACAAGTTAGATGATTTTCGAGTAGTTTTTTCCTTCAAAACCCAGGTACTAATTAATGGGAAAGATCGCGTTTCTACAGACAAATGTATATAACTTGTTTGATGGGTGCACGATGTAAATTTCCTTCGTCTACGTATACGACTTTATTCCTGTTGTTGACAATTTCCTCATTAAAACCACAATTCAAATGCCCCACTTTATACTTGGAATCAATTCTATATACCAACCATTTTCCTTACTCCAATTTACGATCATGATTTCTGCTCCTAAACGACGACCCGATAATGTTGACTAAATATCGGTTAATATTGCATCGAAATGAACTTGTTCGTCCTGAACATACGCATGCGCCAAGGCCAAATGATTGACAGGCCGCTAACACGCCTTTCTTTCTGTTTACAGCTAACAATATACATTGCGCTCTACACGATGATGATGATGATGATGATGATGATGATTGGTGCTTTACGGCCACTTTTGTGCACATGGTAGGCTAAATTGGCCGAGCGACCTCCAAAGGTAATGAAGCGAAGTCAAAGATGAAACACCATTCATATATGCCCACACCGAGATTTGAACACGGGTGGTAGTGATATGTGGTCCAACACGCTACGGCTAGACCACTGAGACGCCCCGCGCTCTACACGACAAAATTATTATTATTATCATTATTATTTTGAGTGGGTCGTTGCTTCTACAAAAAGCTATGATTTTCAATTGTAAAGTTTCTTTGAAATTAATTGTTAGATTAAGATCTCTATTCCATTTAATGATTACAGAAATACAACGGATTTGTTAGTTCTATGAACAAGAATGCGAACTTTCTTCAAATTACAATTGAAACATTCTGAATAATTATCCCGATAAAAAGTGTTTGTTTTTTAATTAAGACCGTTCTCCTATTAATGCCAAAGGTTGTCCTTAATGGAGCAATTCTATTTTATTATAATGCTGAAGGAGTTATAAATAAAAGGTTGCTATTACTTCTACAACAAGAACTATAACAACGACAGAAATAACGATAAATATAACGATAACAACAACTTCTACTACTACTACAGCTACTTTTATTACACCTAATACTACTGCATCAATTATGATTCTTTTGAAACGAAAATTCCGACTTGTTCACGCTACTTTTCCTCGTTTGAGGAGAGCAAAACCTGACATGGTTCAGTAACCCGTATTTATCCTACACTTTGACTTAGCTAAGTTCTTACTTTACTATTATCGACACTTATGGTTTCCCTCCCATGTTGTTATTGTTGTTGTTGTTGTTATTACAGATGTCACATCTGGTGGTCTGATGTTCACGGTTCTAATTGTGACGATTGTTACCGATGGCTTCCTTGTCCCACGGGTAAAATTTCTTCTCTGGGATGTAGATAAGTAAAACACAAACGTTCATTGTCCATAAGGATTACAATTAGAACACATACATCCCAATATGCTACTGAACCAATAATTTTAGGAACCTTAACTTAGAGACTATGTTGTGTGTCTTATAGATTCGTTAAAATGGCTACGTGATGTTAAACTATAGAATAAACTGCAATATTTCTTGCTTCGGTTTTATATTTTATTGATATATATATATATATATATATATATATATATATACCTCCTCGATGATCCATCTAGGGGCGCCTCCATTGTCTAGCGGTAGCGTGTTGGACTACAGATCACTACCACCCGTGTTCGAATCTCAGCGTGGGCATATCTGAAGGTTGTTTCATCTTTGACTTCGCTTCATTACCTTTGGACGCCGCTCGGCCCATTTAGCCTACCTTGTGCACAAAAGTGGCCGTAAAACATCAATCATCATCAATCGATGATCCATCTAGTTCACATATCTGGTACAGAGAAACAACGGGAAACAATGATCTCGATGATGTAGCTAAATCCCTTACACATTTTCCAGGTTCGGTTAAAGATCATAACTTTTTAATAATAGAGTTGAAATCTACCATCAAAATTTAATTAAATGATTAACAACTAATTCAGAGTCTGATTCAACGAACATTTCGACATCTAACTTCTCTGATAAAATTATATATAATAAAAATATACGTTTAATAATTGTCTTACCTTACCATTATATTTATTATGCACATCCTTCAATGTTTTATTATTTGCTGCAGACTTAAAAGATAATCCGTAAAAGTTTCGAAGATTTGGGGATTCTATTCTATTTTACGCCCAGAACTCTATTTATTCGCGGTTTTACGTGATATCGTCTCGTCAAAAATTAGATGTGGATAGCACCAATATTATTACTCGTGTTGTTGTTATTGTCACTACAGAGACTACAGCGATAAGCTCTTCAATGTTGTATTCGAGAGTACACTGACCAACTACACCCGGACTCGTCACATCTATCTGAGAAGAGTCAAATAAGTCGGATCCTCCACTAATCGGAGTCATCAAAGTCTTCGTTGTAAGATGTAAACAGCTAGGATTATTGATTCGATTCGAATAACGAAACGTTCCCGCTCTATATAGACAACCTGAATGTCGAAGAATTAATACTAGAAGCTGAACTTGGCGTCATCCATCTCCCTCTCCATCAACATATGATTATTATTTTCAATGATGAGAAAAGCCGACCTTGGTCTTGGTATGGAAGAAATACCTCCCGACTCGTGTAGGCACCAGATGAATATGACACATATACGTTTGCTACCATGAACTATTTATTAAACTTGGCTTATTTTTACTGATTTGGTTATAACCAGCTAGCAGCCGTCTGGGGATCAGAATCATCAATCACAATCTATATCTATACGTAATCTCCCGATAATATATCAATCATTCGCTGTCTTTATGGAATCTCCACTTCCGTATTCGTTCACGGGAACCCGTATTAAATGTATATTGTATTAAATATGATCTAGTCATGTTATGTATTAGAAACCCATTTCCACTTCCCTTCAGTTGTTTCGTTTCCGTTATAGGCGCTTCCGTGGTCTAAGCAATAGCGCCGTTGATCACATATCGCTACTACCTGGGTTCAAATCTCGGCGTGGGCCGTGTCTGAAGGGTGGTTCATCTCTGATTTCACCTCGTTGCCTTTGGAGGTCGGTCGGCCTATTTAGTCTACTATGTGCACAAAAGTGGCCGTAAAATATCAATCAATCATCATCGACGGGTATCCGATCACTCCAACCTTGCCACTTCCATTAACGTACGAGAAACTGATCCTTGGATTTACAGGATCAGTGGATACGGGATGCAGACTTCACACCGTCGTAATAGCATAGCAATCGTCGACATTCGCATGACGTACATGATTACTCTGCCTAATTCTAGATTTGTTTCTATTAGAAATAGGACATACTGATAATAGGATATTTAACCTATTCAGGATTTGAAGGTCACGTATGTTATACAAAGTTGTGTCTGAGTATTAATGATTAATACAAACTGATAAAACATATACATGAAGTGTTTTCTCTGTTGTTAATACTCTCTATCTCACCCCCCCCCCAACTCTCTCTCTCTCTCTCTCTCTCTATATATATATATATATATATATATATATATCATTTGAGAACTATTAATCATTATTTTCTTGGCACGTTATGATATTATATTCACCTTGAAAGTACTATCGTGTCTGTATTATTTATCGACCACTCAAACAATAACTATCTTATATCGTCTAACTTAATTTACATACGGTGATAAATGTCTAACTGACGCCGATTATTTATCTAAAATTAATATTTAACATTCTGGGGGAGGGGGGGGGAACCTGATTCTTATTAACAATTTGGTTGGAACTTTGATATTTGGAAGAACTGATGTTTGAATTACTAATTCACGTAAGTAAATACAATTATTAATCATGTTGAATTTGTTATTAAACAGTACACACTGAAAGAGCTTTATTGGTGATGATGATGGTGATGATGGTGATGATGGTGGTGGTGTCCTTAGTCAACTGTAATTCACGTGACCAGATAAAGATAAAATAATCTAAGCAATTAAATCTCGCATAAATAATATAAATACTATTATGCTTATTATAGTTAATCATATTAAAATTATTTTTCGATATAATATTATTGTAAAAATATTGTTGTTGGTGAAATACTAGAATATTCACAACAACAAACAACAACAATAACAACAATAATAATAAAAATTAATGCGACATTAAAGTATAATGGATTTATTGACAGTACTACACATTTAGTGGTGATGTTTATATTTGAGAAAGCTAGTAACTTTATAGAAAGCTTTGATAAATCGATTGAGAGCTGATAGCTTGATTTCCGTTGTAACGGTTTTATTCTATAGATCTCGGCAGAACTGTGTGATGTATGAGAAAAGGTCAAAACAGATTATCAGTTAAAATCAATCACGAAGTGAATATAAATAAGTGCCGTCAAATGTGAAGAGGCGCCTTAGGTGATCTATTATAAAAGTAAGAAACGCCGCTATTGATCTTTGTCACTTTCATCTTTATTTCTGTACGAAGGCTTCAGTCCAATTCGTTATCTATATAACGTGTCACGGTATTGATAATTGATCGTAACCGTTAGACCAAATATTATCCATGATTTAGGTTGATCTAAATCACTTCGTTACATGCCAGAATGATGTTATTCTAATGTTAGTCAACATTTTAAACACTTCTCTAAACTATTGAAATGTCATAAAGTCCATGTTATTTTTTTTATATTGAGTTAGTGTCATCTTCAAACTTCTATTTCCTAACTATAATAGACTTAGTACAGTTAGTGTCACCTTAAAACTTCTACTTGTCGACTATTATGTATAATAATAATAATATGTGATATTTATATAGCGCCCTATTCAGCTAGAAGCTGCTCTAAGGTGCTTTACAATATTATTTACAATGTTATTATCCCTGACTCAGACCTGTTTCCAACCAGCACACATCTCAACTCCCAAGGGAGCATACAACGCATGCGGCCATTAAAGGCGCAAAGCGTTACTCAAACGCGTAGCCATCGCGTCCTGTCAGGTACTCATTTCTTTTTATCGATGAGTGAACCAGTCGCCACATAACGTCATTGCAGCTAACGGAGCCTCGAACCCGGAATCGTTCGGCTACGAGTCCAACGCTCTAACTAACAGCGCCATCATGGCTCGTGAGTACAATTAATATCACCTTAAAACTTCCACTTTTTGACTATTATAAAAACTGCCTCTGACCTCATGGGTAGAGTGTGAGACTATTTACCCATGGCTATGGTCATTCTGTGTGGGAGGTCGCAGGTTCACCACTCGGCTGTGGCACTAGAGTAAGAGGGATTTTTCATCCAGCCAGGCAACTGGCAAGGTTTTCTCCACCAAATACGCCATATATTATAAATTCTAAATTTATTTAGAATTAGTCTCCGTGGGGAAGCTATAAATTACAGTCCATATTTGTCTCCCTCATTTGAGGTTACCAGCCACGTTAAAAACTGCCATTTCGGCCGTTATTAGTATTATTATATATAAACTGAGTACAGTTAGTATTACCTTAAAACTTCTACTTGTTGACTATTACAGACTGAGTACAGTTAGTGTCACCTTAAAACTTCTACTTGTTGACTATTACAGACTGAGTACATTTAGTGTCACCTTAAAACTTCTACTTGTTGACTATTACAGACTGAGTACATTTAGTGTCACCTTAAAACTTCTACTTGTTGACTATTACAGACTGAGTACATTTAGTGTCACCTTAAAACTTCTACTTGTTGACTATTACAGACTGAGTACAGTTAGTGTCACCTTAAAACTTCTACTTGTTGACTATTACAGACTGAGTACAGTTAGTGTCACCTTAAAACTTCTACTTGTTGACTATTACAGACTGAGTACATTTAGTGTCACCTTAAAACTTCTACTTGTTGACTATTACAGACTGAGTACATTTAGTGTCACCTTAAAACTTCTACTTGTTGACTATTACAGACTGAGTACAGTTAGTGTCACCAGAAATTGTTGTTGGTGTATACTAAGTTTATAGTATATACGAAAATATACAGATGATTCGACATGATTGTGATATAATACTATGAAAATTACTACTGCTTACGGGATAACGGATTAGTAATTAATTTCTAAAGGTAGATCATTATAATGATTTAGTTCGCCTTAATAAAGTAATATCTTTAATAATAACACTCGAGTATCCTTTACCGAATAAAATCATGTTTAGTCTACCTTCTTAACCCTTCGCACCTCCTGAGACATAGGTTGTTGACAACAGTCTTCCGTTAGTCTTCTGTCCTGGGCTTTCTTTTCAAGCTCCCTCTAGCTGTAGCCTGTCTTCTTTATGTCTGTTAGGAGATCCTTTCTCCGCATATTTCTTGAGCGTCCTCTTTTTCTCTTTCCTTGCGAGTTCCCTGCCTGGTTATAGTTGATGCTGGTTTCTGGAGTGTGTGACCAATCTACCCCCATCGTCTCCTGATCTCATCTCCAGCATTCCGTTAGGGTGTTTTCTCCCACAAGGCGCTGTTACTGATGGTGTTTGGCCAGCGAATTTGGAGGATTCTTCTTAGACAGTTATTAACAAAGGTTTGTAGGTTATACCGAATACAATCACGTTTAATCTATACTGACTAGAATTTAGTGGATTATTTAAAGATGAAACGACTCTCCAATAGCATCATTACTTCTAATGTGTCTCTCAGCAATAAGCTAATTATATTTCGTATAACAAATATAAAATATTCCTACGGTTTATGTTTTTTTTAAAATGAATTCATAATAATTATAAATATGCATGTCTTCATATTGGCAACATCTATTTTGCGTATTTTCTTCCCGAAGGATTTCCAGCTCGGACATTACTCGACTGATATTCACTTTCGATTTGATCGCTTTTCGATTTACCACGAAATAGAATGAGACGTTTAGAAAGTGAAAGACGGTGTCCATCCTCTAAAACAGTCCTTGTGGTCCGATTCAAGTGTCACCTGACTATGATGCCACTTCCCAAACAGATAAATAGCTATATGACGTCACTATCACCGAGGTCAGTCGACCCTTTAAGAGACACATGATTTATGGTGGTATTTAATGACAAAAAAGTCTACCATCATCTCTGTATCAATGTTCTAATAATATCCAGATCGATCTACTTTCATGAAATTCATGGTGGATAATGACTCATTTTGTTTACATTCTGTTTTTCAGGTGACTATCTATCATTTGCTGTGTAAATAATTGAACCATCAGTACAGATGGCTATTGTTACAGTTTCGTATTTGTTATAATTTGTTATGTATCCCGAACAAAATCACGGCTACATCTTTAAGTCGAAAAACCACAGCTCAAGGTCGAACTGAATCCTGATAGCTGACCGAGTCAAAATAATTGATTCGTCGGTTTGGATTTGATCTTGATTCAACTTTGACTAACAGGTTACGATATGACATCTTAGTAATCTGAACCAGGTACTTAAAATATGGAACTAAAATTTACGGTTAACGAGTGAAATGTCTCAAACGTGTACGGGGTGGATGGATGGATGGATATATGTTTGTTGTTTTACGGCCACTTTTGTACACAAGATTTGACTAAATGGGTCGAATAACCCCCAAAGGTGATGAGGCAATGTGAAAGATGCAACCGATTAATGGTTACCTTATCTCGTTATTAATTGTAAGGGCGATTAGACAGCGCAGTACTACCGCGGTTCAAACTTCTAGTTTCTCGGTTAGAATCCGACTCGGCGAATGTTTCCTTAGGAAGCCACTCCTCGACCGTACGTCATACACTCACTCACTCACTCACTCACTCACTCACTCACTCACTCACTCACCACCACCACCACCACCACCACGGGCGATTAGACAGCGCAGTACTACCGCGGTTCAAACTTCTAGTTTCTCGGTTAGAATCCGACTCGGCGAATGTTTCCTTAGGAAGCCACTCCTCGACCGTACGTCATCCACTCACTCACTCACTCACACACTCACTCACTCACACACTCACTCACTACACTACACACACACACACACACACTACCACACGCACACACACACACATCCACTTACTCACTCACTCACTCACTCACTCACTCACTCACTTTCATTATTATTTCAGTTTCCACCTATTCTAGCTTATTCACGTAAATATTATTTCTATTCATATTCTCGTTTAGGCAGAAGTCCAGAAATATAGACCTTTTCTAGTCCTGACTTCATATCTGACAATCATTTCTCTAAATGATTCATATCAATTCAAGTCTGTCACCAGCCACCGATCAATAACTGGCATTAGCCTATTTGATTGGCTGATCGGAGGAAACAGCATTTATCAATAAATTAATCACGTTATTCATTGGACACCGTTCAGAAGGGGTTCGTGTCTCGTGTTTAGGTTTTTTATTAAAATCGTTGTCTTATTCCGTTCTCTCCAGGAGATATCATCTGATATGTTTATTAACGATTTACCTTAGAAACTTCGGTGGTAGACTGTTGTTAGCCAGACACCAGGACGTTAGATATTACGAAATAATAATTAATTTAAAAACGGTTCATAATGACGAAATGAGCTATCAAAATTTGTAATTGTTACCTACAAAGAAAGTGCTTATGCGCGTGTATGGGTTCATCTGTGTATAATATATATATATATATATATATATATATATGTGTGTGTGTGTGTGTGTGTGTGTGTGTGTGTGTGTGTGTGTGTGTGTGTGTGTGTGTGTGTGTGTGTGTGTGCGCGCGCGCGTGATTCATATTTGTTTAGAAAAATATACAAAAAAAAAACAAAAACAATACATCTTATATTTTTCTTTAGCAGAAATAGACCATTTTTAAACACAAAAATTAAGTCTTCAAAACAACTTATCGCGTTATCCAAGTCTCGTAGACTAATAAGATATTTCTCATAAAGGAAGAATTTCCCGAGACACCGGAACATCTTCGACAAATCAAATTTGATAATCCTTCTCTATCCTTTGATCTCCACCACTATCGATAAATGGCATCTTCTGCTGTCAGTTTTGTGACAAGATATAAAAGAGATTCATAAAAGGAATCATTATTCCTGACACAAACATAAACAGACTCTTTGATATGTCGTATAACTTGAACATAGAAACTCCCAATAAAGTCAACGGATTAGTTTTAGGGAGAAAGTGACGTTTATTGGAATATATTCTTAGCGTTTGTAATAATGTTTGAAGTCAATCAAATCGACTTTTGTTTCTCGGTCGGTCTTCCCGTTTGTTTGTTTGTTTGTTTGTTTTGTCTTTTGATGCTTCATGCAATTAAATTAAAACAAAAAACAATAACGCCGTATATTATATATAGTCAAAGTGCTGGTTATCCGTTAATATTTGGCCGCTAATACAGAGCTCGATATACGAAAGAATGCCATCTCATTGTTATCGGGATTGTTTATAAGACAGTACCACATCAAGACGGAAGAGAACTGAACCGGAATATCGATCGTACATCGTCGGATTCTGTCTCGTCGGAGAAGTGTAACAATCCGGACAAACGATGAGACGTCCTCTTCGGGAATGGTGGCGCTCGTCGTCATCAGAAAAATTATCCGATTGCATGCCGACATCGTGGTCGGAGTGAGTTAGTATCCGGAGACGTCACCTCGTCCTACTGGATCCTGTGAGGTGTTGTTCCGGCGAACGAGAGAAGTCCCAGAGTAACAATGTCGCTGGTGCTAGATGATCAATGACATACATTAGAGAGAGAGAGGGGGGAGAGTGAGAGATACACACACACACAGAGAGAGACACAGAGAGAGAGAGAGAGAGAGAGAGAACGCCATCTTCTGTTTTCTTCGGTGAGTTAACGTGTAGTTCAGGAATAGATCGATTTATGGCGGCTTGTGGCCACGAATTAAAGAGTTTAGGAATGCCATTAAGTAATCCTTCTTTCTGTAATTAAAAGCCCTTCTTAAAACATGGTTCAGGCCTGTGATTTACAAAATACGCGTACCACAAAAATGGTTGGTGGCCAATTTGCATTAAACAGTTGTCGCTGCGTATGTATCAGCATTTATATTTCCCAAGTGGGCATCTGGATCTACGAAATATAGACTCGGGTGAAATTTTCTTGTTTGGGGTTAAAGACTTGAAGAGAATGAACACCGATCTTCAAGTAAAACTTTTTCTTCCGGATCTTAAGGACAACAGCTGAATTAGTTCATCTGCAAAAATGTCCACGGCATTTGTGTGTGTGTGTGTGTGTGTGTGATTCTTCTAAACAAAGTGTGGCACATTGATGTAAACGTGAATGTGAACGTGAATACTCCATTTCTCGATAAATTATCAAATGGGTTCAGTAATGAATTTGTGGTTTTAGGTCAATCCCTTTTCGTATGTTGTTGCTGTTGTTGCTGCTGCTGCTGCTGCTGCTGTTGCGGAATGCTGACACTGTAAACGACGACTTCCCCGTTTTAGTTATTTATAATTGTATCATGGTGTCTATCCAGATATCATCTGAACTTATTGACAGTTGCTGGACAGCGGTCAGTCTGATGTTATCGTTTATTTGTATTCAGTGTCCGTTGGGTGATGTATTTTAAAGGCGTCATCGTGTCCAAGACAAACACCGACCGTCCCTATATCAGAGAATGACGGGTCAGGTTATCCATCAATTTACCGAAATTATACGTTTAACTTAATAGCTGACGTAGATAAATCATCGCCAGGTGTCGCCACGAACGTCTAATGGTCTGGACTATATTTACCTCGCGTGGTGCATAAACACATCCTTTTCAACCAGTTTACGTTAATGGCGGAGAGAGGTGGGGGCCTGTCTGATCATTTTTGTTTCATGACAGGTGTTGGACTATCCAGTTCTCCATCTTTCTCCGTTGCGGTAACATCATTTATATTCGCCTATACATCTCTTTATATCTCTCTGCCAGTCGATCAATCTGAGATTTATCACCCATTGTTATACCGTCGTAGGTATCGATCTGTCATTTGGCGAATCTCTTCTCAAGCGGCTATATAGAGAAGAACGAACGGTGTAAGACAGCCAATATGGTAATTATATACACACGCTTCGTCATGACAACTAAATGTCAATACGGAGCAACCGACTCGTCTATGTCACGTGGGTTGTAGGACAGATGCCCGCCGGACAGAAGCTCACCAATAGAGTGGGAGATTGAACAAATGCCCACCAAGAATTTAAAAACATAATATATGAAGAAAAAAAATAGATGAAAAAAGTTCTGGGGTTTTATATTCTCTATCAAAGCAATTATTTGTAAATATAAACAAACGTAAAAAGAAGAACAATTGTTTTACTTTAATATTTGATTCTTGGTGGGCATTTGTCCAATCTCTCACTTTATTGGTGAGTATTTGTCCAGTGAGCATTTGTCCGGTGAGCATTTGTCCGGTGAGCATTTGTTCTGAGCTCACTTGGTTCTTAGAACTTGGTTGTTAAAATTGTTAAAATTTAAAAAAAAATTTCTTGTTGGATCCTCTTTCTGATTTAAATCGTGTGTATGTATATTTGTGTGTGTGTTTGTGTGTGTGTTTGTTTGTTTTTGCGTGTGTGCGTGTAGAACACCCAAGATGATCAGTTTCACAAGATACACCCTTATGGCACCAAGGATACTTCTCATGGCGTTCACTGGTAAACAGCGAGTCGGTGTTTGTATAAATAAGACATACAGGTAGCAATTAATATCATTAGTCAGGTGGCAGTAAAGGTACGGAGAAGGCGTCTGGTTGTTTTATCTTTAGGTGAGATGAATAAGTTGATAAATGATGTTTTGGTCTTGTCATAGCTTAGTGCAAGGAAGATATCTTATTTGGTGCTCGTCTGGCAGCGAGCCACTAAAGTGTAACTCATACAATATACACCAGAACACCAAAGATTGTATCAAAGCGTGGGCCGTAAATAGGTTTATGAGCTGACAATTCTGGAAACCGTATGTTATTAGGTAACCATGACAATAAAACATGCATCGAAGTTGTATGCGACTGGAATATGAGAATATGTTCTTTAAAAATGGTTTGAAAGTCTCGAGTATGTCCTTACGCGTTGTCATCCCACTAGTTCACACACACACACACACACACACACACACACACACACACACACACACACACACACACACGGACAACACCGTTGCGGTCGTATCTGATGTATTGAGCAAATTAACCTATACGTCTACTGGCTAAATAACGCTAATACGACTAGCACAGTACTCTCTTAAAGCATGTACTCCTGACTCAGGAATAGAAACACTGCATCGCATCTCGAGCGGTGGCATTGGACACAGTTCGTGTGGTTGGTGTGTTTTATATAATAACATTAGTTGTATATATAATTCACCTTAGTTGTTTGTGGAAATAGAATTATCTTTCCTAGGTCCAGTTATGTCCAGTCTGTACTATGACATTCAAGGCTAACTTTAGTCTCCTTGTCATTAATAAAACCCTATATTATAATTATAGTTTGTATAGCAGGCATTAGGTCTGATTTGAAAATGTTAATATACAGAACGGCAATTCCGCCATAACGGTCTGTTAAAGCGCGATATAAATTGTTATAATAGTGACGAGTAGGTCATAGTATTTATTGGATTTGTATGTTTATGAGGTATTTGACCCTCCAGCAAATATCACAAGACATGTTATGCTGCGGTTGAGAAAGTTCCGTTTTCTATGTGTTCAAGAAAAGTTGATCTAGAGCTGTATATTCCATGTACTATTTGCGTCTTTGGAGGACGCCGTTTAGGTGTCTGGCCTGGTTATCCAGCATTTAAATGACTGTAGCAGGCACAGTACGCTCTTAAAGCATTATGTACTCCTGACTCAGGAATAGAAACACTGCATCGCATCTCGAGCGGTGGCATTGGACACAGTTCGCGCGGTTGGTGTGTTTTATATAACAAATTTACTTGTATATATAATTCACCTTGGTTGTATGTGGAAATAGAATTATCTTTCCTAGGTCCAGTTATGTCCAGTCTATACTATGACATTCAAGATTAGCTCTAATCTGCTTTCATAAATAACATTTAAGAACTACAATAGTTAGAACAGCAGACGTTAGGTCAGGTTTGAAAATGATAACATAGTTCAAACATTAGGGAAGCTATGACAATTAAGCTAAACAGTTTTAATAGTAGTCGCTTCATGACGCCTGCCCGTTGTAAAAACTGATATTTGAAGACAGTGACAATTGGGTTATATAGTTTATATAGTATTGCTTTGAAGAAAGATACAGCAATTGGCCAAATAGCTATAAACAGGGCTGCTTAGATAATTAAGCTAAACATTCTCACTACTGCCGTGATCTGACTTGGGTGTTTTACTCCCAAACTCCACGGCTGTAGGTGATTCGCATTTTGATTTTGCTTGGCGGCTTAGGGACTGGTGAGACATTACACATGTCTCAGCAAGAAAAGTCGCCACTCTGGATTCAGTCCCCTGAAGAAACGTCCAGAGTTTGAATTCACGGTTTGAGATTCTCTGTGCCTGTGCCTTATTATACACAGCTAAAACACACACACACACACACACACACACGGACAACACCGTTGCGGTCGTATCTGATGTATTCAGTAAATTAACCTATACGTCTACTGGCTAAATGACGCTAATCACACGACCTGGGGGGAGAAAGTGGTATTAAACACATTTCAAGCGAAAGTTCATTATATATTTTAATCGAATCCTGATTGTCCATTTGATGTCTAAAAGTTAATCCAGTCACGTGTGTAATAAATCAACTAGTCTTACAACAATGATTTAATTGCATATTATATTCTCCGACATAATTCTGAATGATATCATGTCATTTTGGTGAGATCGGGCAATTCGGGATCAGCCGGATCGCCACCCAGCCGACCTCTAGGAATCCACTCTGGATACACAAGTCCCCAACATATACTGAAAACTCAGCCATGGATAAGAGTGCGTGACCTCGTAACAAGATTATAAAATAGCCGCAAAGGATAATAATACTATACAATTAATTATCAGGCCGGGATATCCTGATGAATATATTCTTGGTCTTTTTAAGACGACGAAAAGGAACATAATATCCATTAACCTTTTGTTAATGGGGTTCGTCCTGATTGAAGAATTAGTCTGTTAATCTGTCTGTTAATCTGTCTGTTAATCTGTCCATATTTACACAACAAGATGATGATGATTGACGTTTTCGGCCACTTTTGTGCACATAGTAGGCTAAATGGGCCGAACGACCCCTAAAGGTAATGAAGCGAAGTCGAACATGATACGCCCTTCAGATATGCCCGCGCCGAGATTCGAACTCAGGTGGTAGTGATCTGTGATCGAACACGCTACCAGTTAGATCACGGAGGCACCCCAGTAACAGAGGAAATAATGCAGTAATTCTAGTATTGTTCTCAAAGGAATCGCGGCTGTGTTTTTCGCTAAAAGGTTCCATAATATTAACACCATTAATTATTGACAACCGTCTTAATTAAACCGGAAAACTAGATAGTATTAGAATAAAATCATAACGCAATACATCTTGAAGGTAATGCAATAATGATTGTCTCGTATTAGCGTCTCAAGGTTATCGCACAAAATGTAGCATTTTAAATTGTTAAAATCACATCTTTCATTATTATTTTATTCACCTTTAATCATTTTTAATATATAGACACTTATGGTTAATCAGAAAAAGTTATGTAATGTGTAAACTCGACTTTTATGGTAAATGTCTATTTGTTAAACGATCTTTAGCTTTTCCGCGAAACAGTCATTAACAATGTTAGGGTTATAATTAGAACACACACACACACACACACACACACACACACACACACACACACACACACACACACACATAATATATATATATATATATATATATATTATAAATTTACTGCCTGTGAATAGGTCTCTTCCCTAGCTCGTAAGCTGTAAATTAGTGTCATGATAACAAAGAGGTACAGTTGAAAAGATAGTTTGGTTATCTCATGTCTGAGTTTATACGAGCCAACACATCCGGAGGGCGAAGCCTTCGTACTGTTACGTTTAAGAATGAAGTAATATTAAGTTCGAATCCCCGAAAGTCACCGCGTCCATTACGTAAGGACGCCAGGGTCGGTGAGACTCCGACCCCAATATGGCGATATTAAATTTCGTGAAGCTCGGCAAGTCAGAGATTGGACTGTAAATGAGCGATTGTCCAATTACTTCTTACCTAGCTCACGCGAAATGCGATTACTGGGAATGGCCGAAGGGGGCCCTGAATATTACCCGACCTTACTCTTGTCACGACGTCGTTCCGTCGTAGACTGAAAGCTGTTGACGACTATACCGTCAACGAGACGTAGTCAAGCTCGTCGAGAATCGAGCGAACCCTTCAAACCGTCAACTTCCGAAGAACACTTGGCCACGGCCAGAGAAATGGGAAGAAATCTCGACGAGAAAGAACGGAATTACTGATGAGCGAATGAATGGCCGACGTGCTGAATTGTTCTTCCCTTGTCTCCCGTTTCCATCGACGAGCGGCGACTGGACGGAGGAGGCGTCGCTCTGAAGTGGCCGCTGATTGATTTATCTTGCAAACAATGTCTCCAATAAGATGTGTGAAAGGAATGGCCGAGAAAGGAAGCTAACAGTAATAAGATTGGCGACAATATGCCGACGAATGGCAGGAGAAATCCCGCCCGCCTTTCCGGCTGTGGGTGATACCCACGTGTTCGGCGTGCGTCTGGATACGATGGCCGACACGTCGTCTGGAGGCGACTCGTGGGCAGATTAGTTTACAGCCTTCTGCAACAAAGGCATCTTACTTATGGAGACGGCTGCACTAAGTTTGGGGTCTACCGAGAAGGGTTATAGGGCCGAGTAATACTCTGGGAATATTACGTCGGAGGTTCGTCACCGGAGGTATGTGTATCAAATCAGATTAATCCGTAAAGGATCGGCAAAGGATCGGTGGCTGGGTAATGAAGTGAGACACGATGCCGTATATTTCAGATTTCAATGGTCTGCTGACTGCTCGTACATCGTCAGGAAGTAGATCAATAATGATACGTGGACTACGTGTTAGAATTTATAACAAGGATGTGTAGAACCTTGGGCAAGGGGCGTACCAGTCTCCTACATCCAAAGGGAATATTTCCAGCTGATTAGCTCGCACTGATGCCATACGGGGAACCTTTCCTAATATCGAATGCAATCACAGATGTCCTAGGCGTATTCGTGCGTGAAATTCCTATTATGGTTTCGAATAGAGTTTTGCGAGTTACAGCAACACTAGATTAGCGCTACGCATTTGTTTAGCATCGAAACCGTTACAACGGGAGAACCATACGATTATTGTGTTTACTGTTTTATTTGTGGTACTTGTATTGATTAAACGAAGGACGACTAATAACGGCCAGTAAAGGAGTGGATTAAAGACTGCAATTAAATTAGCAAAAGTATTTTACATTTCACCAACTTTACGACGTAAGCCACATAATGTAGCCGTAGCTAGCCAGACGGGGAAGCCATTTCACAGCGCTGACGAACAAGCGTGGGTACGATTTATTGTCAAAATGAAACGCAAAGACCCTTTGCGTGATTTAATCAAACTTCAACGATTGTGGTACATCGGACTGAAACGAAACTGACAGTTATCAAATCAGGAAGGCTAGACAAATGGATCCCTAACTTTATAAATACTACGAAATTGTTTAAATAAAATTATAGATTTTTATTGTCAAATGTACATTTCTATAAGGAAGAAATAGGTTGAAGACTGAATATATGGCGTGTAAACATAAATAAATGACAAGCGTGTGAATGAGAGACTGAGTGAACAAATGAGTACGTGAGTGAATCAGTGAGTAAGCGAGTGAGCCAGTGTGATTTAATCAATTCGTCAATCAGTTATTTAATCAGTTATTTATTGACGAATGAAATATCCTACACGTATGCAATAATGGGATTAGATCCCACGATGTGTTAGGTTTATATTGCCGCGTTCTACCTACACATTTTAATCCATACAAAAGAATCATGTCGGCATTTAATATCTGAGTGGACTATAATGTGTGACTCTTTTTATGAGAATTAATAACCGAGTAAAATCGAAACGTGAAAAGAGATGAAACATCCCCGATAAATAACAATATTTGTCTAGTTTACAATCGAAAGATTTTACTGGCATTGGCCTTAATGATGGTAATATAGACACGGGTTATTACCGTCGTCGTCCTCCTCATTATCATTATCATAATCGGGGTTAATGTTGTCACGTGATATACTGACTGGCGATAAACATGCTTTATTTGGTCATCATTAGGTATGGTAAGCCGTACGGGTAGTGACTAAAGATTATCAACATAGTCAACAAGTTTACCCCTGTGTGTCTTGTTTGTGTGGTCACTTGCATGTATGTACGCGGGGGCGACCCCTCGTGCGTGCGTGTGTGTGTGTGTGTCTTCAGTAAAATTCAAAATTAGTTTGTAGAGAATGGAGACATACCATCAAGGTACCAAGGACATTTTTCGTAACCTCTTCTGGTTAAGAACGAGTCGATGTTTGTTTAAATAAGACATAAAGAAAGCAGCCTTACGATAGAAATACGATATTGGTGTCATTAGGCAGTACACAGTAAAGGCACAGAAAAGGGGTCTACTTAATTTGACTTTATACAAAATAACTCAATTGATAAATGATTTGTCGGTCGTGTCGTTGGTTAACTAATAAAATATGTATGTGGGCCGGTTTATTTGGTTGAACCACATACTTTGGTTAAATGATAGTTCGACAGCTTAAAGAAGGGATACTTTTACGAGCCAAAACCGTTTGGGTGCCATTTAAAGGGATAGTCCCTTCATTTCAAATTTTCAGGACTAATACAGCTATACTTATAAATATCATAAATAATGTCAAAATGTGTAAACGATCACCTACATATTAAACAATCCAGTTCAAAGTGCTGATTAATCGACTTTTAATGGCCTGTGGGCGCCGCCATTTTGAAGCTAGACAGAGACCGGAAGCTCCTGAATGCTGACGTCACTTGAGCGTATCCAGTTGACCTGAAGTCTGTAGAGCCCATACAATAGCATTTAAACAAGTGTGAGCAAAGAATTATTCCAGAACTAAATGGCATTATCTTGTTAATATTGCGTCATGAATGATATACAACCGTATCAATTTGAGCCAGAAGGAACCTTACAAGTGGAAGATGATTCAAAATAGCTCTCAAATATTAACGCTCAAGAGAAACTATAATCCCCGTCATTCTAGAGAGCGCCCGTGTGAAGTTACAACATTTCAGTTTGCTCCTTCCCGCCTTCGAATCTGGCTTCCGGTGCAGCCGTAATGGGACCCTCCAGTAATTTAGATTATTTCCCCATATCTGTGATATCAGGTATATTTCGTGATTATTATTGTGGAATGTTTGGTTACTGTTCTAAGCATTACATATTTAAAAAATATTTCTGAGGGTTGAATGTCCCTATGAGTGCCTCTGTTATTCACTAACCAAACCTGGAGAGGGAATCTATGGTGAATTCAAATGGATAATTATATTAACATCAGTTTACTGGCAAAGAAGCCACTTCACCACGGACTATTACGGCATTTCAGGATTGGATTTCCGCTTCACGAAACACTCAGGTGACTTCTATCACTAGTCCTTAACAATACCGTGTTACGGGCACCACACGTCACACGTGTTAATAAATGGAGCGATTGAACTAAACACCTTAAACAGTCGGATCGCTTATGATTTGGGCATTAGCGTGTGTTTGATTTGTTTGTGACGTTTCTGCGCATGAAATGGTGTTCTGACAAACAAATAAGATCGATAAAATATCAACAACAGTAGCCAATTAGTCGGCTGATTATCTGAAAAGGATTCTCTTTGATTAAATGTCGTTTTTATTACAAATTATGTCAATCATTCGAATAAAAGTATATAATAAAATATAAATAATAAAAGTCATCAAATAGCATAGTTTCTTTCCGTCACCATTTTAAAACCAACCTTTTCCGACTCGCTTATCCTTCCTAAGTTTCCACTCCATTTGATCATTTGTTGATGAACTTTGCATCGTACCCGGACTATGAGTTTGCCCAATCCCTGTTCTAGGGGCGCCACTGAGCTATAGAAGTTTTGTAATTATTATTATTATTATTACTATTATTATTACAACTAAATAACCCTGATGGGAACATCGTTTTGAGTTATGAGTGCGGGTAACATGGCTAGGTTGATTCCCATATAACCGGATAATTCGACTTATGGTAACCTAAACATATATACAGATTTTTAAATATTTGTGGCATTAATTGACTTAATTTTTTCAATCACCTCCTTTTATATCGAAATACGCTCTTCAGCCATGAATCAAAACTCGTTTTTAATGGTGTTTCAATTCTCCCCCCCCCCCCCCAATGATGAAGGGCAAATAAGATTGACATATATCTTGATAGTCATTAGTAAACGACGCCATTACATGTTTAATTTACATATTACAGTGTTATATAATGATATCATTCATTTCGTCCTCATTAGAATATCTAATCGATATTTAATGATTTAGGTAACTAACGTTATTAGTCTCATTCACCTTTATCATGACATCGCAGCTTCTAACTCGTCAAGTATTATTTAGTCAGCTGACATTTACACGTAGTTATATAATGTCTGGTCTATATAGTCTGGTATCCTTGTCTAGTATCTGGTCTATACGGTCTAGTATCCCTGTCTAGGATCTGGTCTGTATGGTCTAGTATCTTTGTCTAGTATCTGGTCTATATGGTCTAATATCTTTGCCTAGTATCTGATCTGTATGGTCTAGTATCTTTGTCTAGTATCTGGTCTATACGGTCTAGTATCCCTGTCTAGTATCTGATCTGTATGGTCTAGTATCTTTGTCTAGTATCTGGTCTATCCGGTCTAGTATCCCTGTCTAGGATCTGGTCTGTATGGTCTAGTATCTTTGTCTAGTATCTGGTCTATATGGTCTAATATATTTGTCTAGTATCTGGTCTGTATGATCTACTATCTTTGTCTAGTATCTGGTCTATATGGTCTAATATCTTTGTCTAGTATCTGATCTGTATGGTCTAATATCTTTGTCTAGTATCTGGTCTATATGGTCTAGTATCTTTGTCTAGTATCTGGTCTATATGGTCTAATATCTTTGTCTAGTATCTGGTCTGTATGGTCTAGTGTCTTTGTTCTGGAGACTGGTCACTTCATTTAAGTCCAAATGTCTGACGGATTCAGAAACAGAGCAACCGAGAGATTTATCTCGGTCAGGGCGAGTCGATGTGACCCATTCGCTAGATGGCGTGTCGAGTACACGGTCTCATTCCGAACGATTACTTATAACAGAAGACGAGGTATATGGCTCGCTGGTCGTTAAGGATCCGAACGTTGTCGCCTCATATTGTTGCTGTTGTTGTTGTTCTTGTTGTTACAGATGCCGAACTGCCTGAGTCGGCTCTGAGCGTACGGGGGGCGAGCTATCACGCCACGAGACCGGTCCCTCACTGGTAACGAACGGGCTACAGACTTAAACGATGAATCATTGCACGGACGCCGGTCTAATGTCGAGTTGGTGGCCGCCCTCTCTCTCTCTCTAACAGACGTCCTCTACTTACCAACAAACAGCCCGTTGTTCGTCGGCTGAGTTTGTCAGATCTTGGCCAATTGTCATCCAAATGGGTATCGTTGTCATGGACGCTTGCCGCCGCTGACGATGAAAGCTTTTGGCGTGAGATTTCATTGTCATCCCAAGCCGGCTATGATTATGGCTTTGCCACTTGCCCGAAACGGGATTACATCTGAGCAGACGAATCGGCCGAGATGCGGTAACAGAGTCGCAACTAAGTGAACGAGGTCCTACATCCTACAAACCCGGACACGGGATATGGACATATTATAGTACGATTCCATTTCGACGTTGATACGGCGTAAACTTCCAAGCTTCAAACGCTATATCTACACACATGGCGTCTTTTGTGACCCCTGAGGTGGTCGTTTCTATTCGGTGAGTACAAAGGCTCTTTATTTAAACGCGATTCTTCATAAATCCTCAGTACATTTACTCTTCTAAGAGAAACAACCGTACCAAGCTAAGCGTCATGCATTAAACGGTTTAACGGCATCGTAACCGACCAAAATCGATCTCGTTTTAATCGATTTATACATCAACCCGTTCATAAGCGGAATCAATCGTTCTAGTTGGTTTCGTCGTTTCATCCAGCTCTCACGTCCGACCAACCAGCCAATTATATTTGGTTAATTGGAGAATATTACTTCCTGTCTCCATCTTTAGAACCGAACATATTACCCAGTATAGCGTCCACAGAGAAAGGACCATCCTTTGTGATGTATAGTTATTGTTATTAGCCCAAAACTGTCGCCGTCCCAGTTAATGAACCTTAGGGTAAATACCGACGTGTGCCAGCTTTTACTTTCGGGATTAAGTCCCGGCTTCGGGTTGATACATCCGAAGAGGATAAGCACCGGGTACGGACAGATGCCAGGTTAACCGTACGAGTGACTGTCATTACATTGTCCCATTTCACTTGACATATGTCGCCCGTATAGTGGATAGGAACAGTGTTGCAATGCAATCATCCATGGCGGCGATCAAATAAGATAACCTTTATTCAATTAATCTTTGACGGACTGTCATTGTTTTCGCGCCGGCCTGCACCAAAGCATCGAATTAAAATCCCCGGCACTGAATTACACAACCGAATTAATGAAGAGAAAAGAAAAGCCTTTTTCCCCATTAACCATCCGGCCATAAATGCTCCCAATGACGTAAACACAAGAGCTGGGCATTACTTGGACCAGAGAGAAAGCGATGCACTTAACCCGATTTCTGTAGCCAGTACCAAAGTAATTATTCTTTATAGTCATTTGGTGACGCTGTTGACCAACACCCGAAATAACTGCTCCTTGTGACTATTTCCAGCTACATAGAAGTAGATTGGGTTTTTTCTTCTAATTTTTGGTTTGTTCGTCCATAAATCAAGCTCCGGATAGCATTTGTTGAAAAGCAATATGGACTGGCCAACATTTGGGAATGGCGTGCCACAGAAGGTTACTATTCCACGATTAAATTAGTATCATTCCTAATCCGTTCTTCGTCTAAACATTAATCGGTAGCTTTTCTCTGTCAGACAATAAGATGTCGAAGCATTCTTTCGGGAGAGGGGGAGGGTGTAGGCGCGGCAAAAGATTTGTTTTCGTCGGCCATAACCGTCTCGATCGACGCTGGAATAATATCGTTCCATTCTCTCCCGGTGCAGATAAGAAGCGACGTCCGGAGCTTCATCGGATCGTAATCTTTCGGATGTCGGCGAGGACGCCGCCGGATTAAGACGAGCGCATAAATAGATCATCCCGCCGGTCGATGGACTGTATGGCGCAGATCGACACCAGAGATGGGCGTAGATGTCACACGGAGAGCACCATCGCACGTCATCTGGAGCCGTCTCATCGCTCGTCCTCCGGTCGGTGGCGGGTCATATTTCTAGCCGTTCGGGTGTGAGATGGAACCGAGCCATTGATGAGCCATTAGTCTGCCGTCTGACGGTGAAGCCGATTTCGCCTCCGGACTAAACGGATACGAAGAGTTATTGGACTGGTGTGAGAGTCGACCAAAAAACCCCGAACGATTGGTCGGTCTCGTCCGTCCGGTTGTTTTAATGGTTTTCTAGATTGCCGGATTACGCCTCTCCGAACCGAATGATGCCGTCCATTGTTTGTTTCGCCCGGAATTAAATGGACGACGAAATGCCGGTTATTCCTCGCCTGAACTAAATTCGTGATATGAACGATGCCGCTGTGGGGCCGTTTCAACCCCCCCCCCCTCCGACGTCTGGATCAAGCGTGGTAAGGCTTGATTAATTGTCCATTGTCCGCTCGACACAAGTGGGAAAATCCCTCCGACAGAAAGACAACTGAGAGTCTGTTATGGACCAGTGACGTTATTGAACATCACGCGATAACAGAGATTGTTCGCTGAAACCGGACGTGGATGGCATTTTTATGATCCACGGAAAGACTTATATTAGAAGAGATGATGAAATTCAGGCCGCTATTCCGTATTCGCCCTGCGGTTCTACGTTGTACAGTGAATATGGTGTACAACTGTTAATGTCATAGGTCGGAAAGGTGACAGACAAAAAAGACGAAGGCAGGAAGCCCAAGATGCAGTGTCGCTTCGGAGTCGGCGCACGCAATCTGCCTCAACAGGCTGCCTGAATCTGTCCGAGAACTTCTGCATTCTTGTGCCGGTTTTACTTGCCAGAACCGTCGGAGACCGGACCGGACGTGCATGCCATATAATCCCGACATCTCGACCACCGGATTTCAGTCTGTTCGAGCGCACCATGGAACATGATATGTTTACCGAAGACTTGACGTTTCCGGCGCATCAAGGTTTGTCGGTCGTCTTCAAAAGTATCAGCCTTATGGTGATCATCTGCGCTGGAGCGATCGAGAACGCCGCCATCGTCTACGCCATCGTAAAGGACCGACACCTCCATCGGGCGCCATATTACTTCGTCATCAACCTCGTCATCGCCGATCTTCTCCGTTCCGTCATATGTCTGCCGTTCGTACAAGCGTCGGTGATCCACGGCTCCAGATGGCAGTATGGCTCGTCGGCCTGTAAGCTTCTCGCCTTCGCCAGCACGTTCTTCATCTTCGGAGCCGTGTTCGCGCTGCTGGTGTTGGCCCTGGACAGGTATGTGGCCATACTGCACCACAAGCTGCACGCCAGAAAACTGAGCGGCATGGTCTGCCTCTCCGTCGTCCTGTTCGGCTGGGCAGCGGCCTTCATTCTCTCCTTTCCACCAATATTCGGCCTCGGCTCGTACAAGTTCAACCCGCTGGAAGACCAGTGTACGTTCGAACATCGCTATTATACCAATAACGACTCGCTGGTCTTCGTCGTTGTATTCCTCTTGGCGATAATGGTGACCTTATCTCTGTACGCCAGGATATTGGTCTATCTTCGCCGACATCGCCGCATGAAGCCCGTTCTCCTACAGCCGCCTCGCAGCGAAACGTGGAATTTTGTCCAGCCTCCGCCCGGCGTCATCGTAGCCGGTCTTCCCGCCAGGACGGTGCCGGCCTTGCGAGCGGGGCCCGGAAATGGCTCGGCCGGATTCCAAATACCGACTCGGCAACGATTGCAGGGTTGCTATATTCCGCTGCAGATGGTCGCCAACCAACAACCAACTGCAGCGCCCCCGAACCCGACACCTTCGGATAACGGAAGCGTGCTCAGTCGGCACGAATACAGATCAGCGGCCAACGGCAAACTGACACGTGCTTTGTTCGTTGCGACGTTGGTTTTTGACGTCATTTGGCTACCTTACGTCATATCGACCTGCTACTTCATGTTCCATGCCGACCGAGTCATATCGCAGGATTTTGTGACGGTGGCGACTTGGTTTACTTACTGTCAAGTGGCCATACTACCTCTAGTATATATACTGGCACATAGTCCGGTGGGAAGACACGTGCTTGGTGCGTCTAATGTGGAATACGAGGCACAGGGAGACGTGCCGTATCCTCTTTTAAGTGTAGATGCATGAAATCCCTCGTTTAATTTTTCGAGGGCAGCAAACGATGTTGTATTCAATAAGGTGGTGAGTGAGTGAGTGATTGGGTGGTTGGTTGGTTGGTTGGTGTGAGTTGGGTGGTGAGTGAGTGAGTGAGTGAGTGAGTGAGTGAGTGGTGAGTGAGTGAGTGAGTGAGTGAGTGAGTGAGTGAGTGAGTGAGTGAGTGAGTGAGTGAGTGAGTGAGTGAGTGAGTGAGTGAGTGAGTGAGTGAGTGAGTGAGTGAGTGAGTGGTGGTGGTGGTGGTGGTGGTGGTGGTGGTGGTGGTGGTGGTGGTGGTGGTGGTGGGGTGGTGGTGGTGGTGGGGTGGTGGTGGTGGTGGTGGTGGTGGTGGTATGTGGTGGTGTGGTGGTGTGTGTGTGGTGGTGTATATATGTGAGTGGTGGTGGTGAGTGGTGGTGGTGGTGGTGGTGGTGGTGGTGGTGGTGGTGGTGGTGGTGGTGGTGGTGTGGTGGTGGTGTGGTGGTGGTGGTGGTGGTGAGTGAGTGAGTGAGTGAGTGAGTGAGTGAGTGAGTGAGTGAGCAATATAGTGCGCCACTAGTTGCACCGCTCGAAAACCGCCACAACTCGTAGACATTATCTAATAGTTTCAACAGAGAACGCATATCAGGATCAGCTCTTGGTAGCAGTGAGTGTAATCGTATTTTCGTTATTTGTAATGTAGTTACTGGAACCGAATGTGACATCGTAAGTGAAGTTCGCGTGTTCTTCGATGAGGGATGTACGTCATTAGAGTCAAGTCAGATAACATCCCGAAGTACTTTACTAATTTATTTCAGCAAAACATCTACTATGTCACGTGAGGACCTTTAAGAACATCGCTATATTATGACTGGTTCAGTTTGTTGTATTGCCGCGAAGTGGATATTGTTATGTTGTCTAATATATAATATTTATCTCAACAAGTAGATACGACATGCTCTGAAACACAACCTATTCTTCGTTATCATTTGTTGCGCCTAACCTGTAACCGATAATCAGAAGAAGCTGCAAATTCGAGTATATGTCGACAATAAATTATATTGAATTGAATATTTTAGTTTTTTATTACATGCTGTTACAAGTTGATCGAATGGCAGAATATTATTGTAAGAGTTAAAAAAAATTTTGTCCAAATGATTGCTTCTTCTCTCCTTTAAATGGTATGTTTTATAACCCGAGGTTGTCTCAATACATTTATCAGTTCTGATAAATGTATTTTGTTTTGTCATCATCATCATCAGTATTATGAGTATTATTATTGTAGATGTTGTTGTTGTTGTTGTTGTTCTTGTTGTTATTGTTATTGATATACCAAAGAAACACAAATCCTACTAACAAGGCAATACTTGATCAAAACCAACTAAAGGCTCAGTTATTGTATGTTGGAAGTGACTGGTCAGTTTAATAGAAGATGGGTAATGTTATATCAGCGACTGGTCAGATTACTAGGAGATGGGTAATGTTATATCAGCGACTGGTCAGATTACTAAGAGATGGGTAATGTTATATCAGTGACTTATCAGTTTACTAGAAGATGGCTAATGTTATATCAGTGACTGGTCAGTTTACTAGAAGATGGGTAATGTTATATCAGTGACTGATCAGTTTACTAGAAGATGGGTAATGTTATATCAGTGACTGGTCACTTTACTAGAAGATGGGTAACGTTATATCAGTGACCTTTTCTTATTTGTCACACTTTAACAGAATAGGTGTATAGTCAAATAGTTTAAAGTCTAGCGTGCTGTATTAACATTTCTTATTTGATACTACTGCACAAACTCTTGATATCTTGAAATGACATGCAACTGTCTAGCGTCATTTACCCCTTTCTAGGTGTGTGTGTTTGTGCCTGCCTGCCTGACTGTCTGTCTGTCTGTATGTATGTATGTATGTTTGTCTCTGTCTGTATATATGTCTTTCACCCACCCTGTCTAATTTAAGTAATTTTTATGTTTCATTAATACATACCTATACTCGAAGTGAAACCAGTTAAAATGTATACGCGGACATGTATTAGTATAATTTTGGATACCTCTCTTTTAGGTCCATAATAACATTCTAATTCCTATATACACCAATCTGTAGAATTGTCCAAACTGAACAGCCAATAGTCCTCATCGTTTTCTGGATTTCTCGGACGCCAGTCAGATGTCATCCAGAATGTGATTTATTTCTTGCAGAAAGCAGACGCTGAAATTCCTTCAAACATCTGGTTGATTTATCAAAAGATTTAAATTGATCGCTGCCGACTGATGGCGGGAGACAAGGTTTATGCAATATTACCAGAGATCCAATTTCCTTCTTGCGGCTGATGGCAAATACGAATACAGAGGTAAATTAAAAATATCGGATACGTGAGCAATGGAAAAGATTTAATAAACACCTCCTCGCATAGGCAGGCAGACAGAGAGGCTGTCAGGCAGTTGGGCAAGCAGGCAGGTAGATAAGCTGGCGGGTAGACAGGCAGGCAAATACACCTACATACAGGCAAATTGAAAAATAGACAGATAAGATTAATAAACACCGCCTCGTATGGCAGGCAGGTAGATAGACAGCCAGGTAGACAAACAGACAAACGTATTGGCAAATAGACATGCGGGTAGGCAGACAAGCAGTGGGGGAGGGAGGGCGGGACACAGGGATGCATA
>JAODUP010000685.1:37500-125000 GCA_025642065.1 Paralvinella palmiformis | reverse complement strand
GAGATAAGTCTGAATACCATCCGATGGAAAACTCGCTCTTTACCCTCAATATCGAAACCTATTACGGGAGTTGATTCTTTAAGGCTTTAAGTTATTGAATAAGTGGTCGCGGAAGCCGAGAAAATCGTGGAACGAGTCAAGACGTTATTCCTTTGGTGTGATATATAAATTGTGTCGTTTCTTCTTCAGAACCGGACGTGGCCAAAGTGATGAAGCGAAATTCTATTCATGGGCACGAGCCGGATAATAAATTTATAAACGAAATGAAGAACAAAATCGTTGCCTGACATTTCGTAGTTTGGTCATCCTAAACGGACACAGACGTCTACTTCCGTTGCACATAAATAAAACTATAATTAACACAACTGAACTTTTGGAACAGTTTTTGAGAACATGTATTGTGTCTTTTGATAAATAAATATCTAACATTAGTTAATGAAAGCTGGCGATAGTTACCTTATCTGAATGTCTATGCTTCGTAAATAGAGGGAGAGAGAGAGAGAGAGAGAGAGAGAGAGAGAGAGAGAGAGAGAGAGAGACAGACAGACAGACAGACAGACAGACAGAGAGCGAGACAGATATATATATATATATATATATATATATATATATATATATATATATATATATATATATCATATTAGATAGGGCTTACAGCGTTTAAGTTGTCTCCTCTGATTGCACACAATTAAGATAATTATATATGAATTATTCCAACACTGTGTGACACATAAGTGATTAGGATTCCTGATGACGGATGCCAGCCAGGTATGTTGACATTCTAAGACGACCAAACCAAGGAATATCAAGTAAACGTTGTCGACATCAGTTTTTGTGATTTATGGCCAAGCATTTACAAATGGTGATTGAACAACAATTACGTTAATAACAGACTAGATGCTGACGATTGATAACACTGCATTACAGGGTCACGCCTTCGGGTTGACTTCCGGTTGCAACCAATCGAAGGCTCGCATCTTAAATCATCGATAACATAATGAGAACTGGACGGGATGTGTTATTGTGTGGGGTATATAGAAGTTTGTAATTTAGGTATTTCTTTGTCAAACAACTAAAACAGAATAACATTTCTGGTGTATTCCATACAAGAAAACAGGGCGCCTCCGTGGTCTAGCGGTAGCGTGTTGGACCAGAGATCACTATCACTCGTGTTAGAATCTCGGCGTGGGCATATCGGAAGATTGTTTCGTCTTTGACTTCGCCTCATTATCTTCGGAAGTCGTTCAGCCCATTTGTCCTACCTTGTGCACAGAAGTGGCCGTAAAACATCAATCGCCAATCACCATACAAGAAAACAGGTTATTTACTCCTTAAACGAGCAATACAGATATGCTTATCGATGAGTTAAGTGCGGCCATTAGAAACAGTCATATAAAGAAGTAGGCAGAAGGAACTACGATCATTTAGCAGTTACTTGCTTTCTTATCGTCTGTAATGATTGGCAGATCCGAGATGGACTGTACGAGGTATAATCGCCCGTTTTGGGGGGTTTATATTAGTCGACCTAATCACGCATGACCTTGCCGAAGGGAAGGACAATGGCATAGATATAGGAGAGCTGAACGCCAACGTAGAAGTCCTAGATTTTGTCCACGAAACGGGACACTTATTTACGAATAATAGATGTCGTATTTTACCAAGAAAATAGGCTTACGTCAGTGAAACGTCGCTCTGAGGGGCTGACCTAGAAAAATCGGCGCCCGGAGAAACGCTGGCCTGAATTCTCCGCTCAAGATGACACCACCGTCGTGACATCAATGGCGAATATTTATTCTGATTTACGATATTGATTGTCACGTTAGTGGACAAGAAAGACGGGATAGACAATAAATTGCCGGGGACGACATGCCATCATAGGATAACGTCGGAACACCGCAGAGTTCGCCGATATACAGGTCTTAACGGAGAAGGAACAACCGGAGGCCGCCGTCGTGTATTCAATAATCCTAGATCCTGCTTACCAGAGCCATTAACTTTAGCCGCACTTCCGTAAACGCCGTCGGCTAATGGCACGCCAGCACGAAGATGCGGCGGATGACGTGGTGCATTCATATGGCTGGAGCTTCCCCGAAAAACCATTGTTGGACATCGATAAATGGCACTTAAATAGCGACGTAACACACACACACAATGCATTGCCGCATTTCGTCTTTGTTAACCTCTGCCATCACACGCGCTTCTTTATTCTTAGACGTACACAAATGTCTGAATATATACATAAGATAATCTAAGGTTAATAATTTGCATTTGATACGAGAATCCCCACCCCCTCCCACCCAATCAATCCCGCCTCCATTTCCACCAGTTATAAGCTGGTTGTATTTATAAGTTGTTAATTCGATTTTTAATTAAGCATCATGGTGTTTAACGGGGTAAGTTTCTTTAATCATTCTATAATCGGGGTTCATCAATTTATATTATATTGCTTTTATCGATTGTAACTCAAGAAGATGATTTCGATATTTTCCAGGAGCAATATTTCCAATTGGAATCAAGCTGTAAATGATTTATTAGACCGCTAGACGGCGCCCGTTCATTATTTAGCTGCATGCGAATGTTCTCTGGTGGCCATGACTAGAATTTAATTAAGTCCGCGGCTAATTGCCTTCTATTTCTCCTTATTATAAATCAATCTATCCGTTTTTAATTGATGTCAGACGATGGCCTGGAATATTACAAACTCTCTTCCTATGGCGTGGCATTAGGTTTCCGGCTGGCGGTGGAAGATGTCACGCAGGATGACGAACTAGCCTTAATGCTTCATGATCAATGTCCACACAGTTTGTAATCAGGCGGACAGATTTAACTCCATTATCTGTCAGCTAATTGCCTCCCGAGTCGTTCATAGCACGACTTACAATAAAAATCGCACTAAAATGGAGCCTGAAATAAAACAGAACTAATCAAGTTCCCATTGGTATTGTTCCTCAGTGTTGGTGGTTTTCCCAGATGATTCAGCCAGTGCATCTACATGATTCATGTCTTATTGCTGCATGGACATCATTTATTCACACACACACACACACACACACACACACACACACACACACACACACACACACACACACACACACACACACACACTTATATATATATATATATATATATATATAAAAGCATGAATGAATTAAAGAATAAATGAACGAATGAATGCAATAACCGATTAGTCCATTCATTAATTGATCTATTAATTAATGAGCTGATTTATTCTTTGATCCATTATTCTTCCCATCCACCGCAAGTATCCTCTCTTTCACTCATTCACTCTCTCTCTCTCTCTCTCTCTCTCTCTCTCTCTCTCTACTATCTATCTATCTCTCTCTCTCTCTCTCTCTTACGTGCGTATTGCACAACGTCTGTACATGTGTGTATATATTTGTTTTATTCAGTAATCCGATATGGTATAGTTTCTGCGGTTTCTGTAGTCCGTAGACAATATAACTATTTTAATATAATATTAAATTAACTTCTTTCTTTATAATTTTTGGACAAACAAATGAATGAATATTGCTATGAGGGTTTTGAATACAATTTTGAAAGCTAATTACAGATCAAGGTGCATATAGAAAGTTGTCACATTTTTCTAAATTTGTTTACTTTATTTCTGATTGTCTCTTAAATTTAATTTAAATTGAAACCTACTTTCTGAAAATGACAAGCATTTTCTTAACTCATTAATCAATATGTCTCTCTCTCTCTCTCTCTCTATATATATATATATATATATATATATATATATATATATATATAGAAGAGAAGGAAAAGAGAGAGAGAGGGGGCGTTGAGAGTTGTGAATTCGAATCGGGACATATGTTGTGGAGGCTAAATAACTCAATTAAGGGGAAAGAAATATGGACTAAAGCAGACTTTCATCATTAACCGGCCATTAACAAGAAGACAATATCACGGGAAAGATTATGCTTTGTTTATCCAGAACAGTAACTCCTAAGATGTACTCGTAAAGAGACGTTCTTTACAGATGAGTATAAAGGAGAAGACGAGCACTCCGGTTAATTGTGTTCTGTCAGTGTTTTGTTTGGTCTTGACACTTCTGCTGACGAATGGAATGGATGGAATGTGTGCAAAAAACGTTCTTTTGTTTGGCTTTGTCTTTCCATACTTTAGTAACGCATCATCATCGCCTTTCATGCTCAGATGGTTTGGGAATGTCGAGAAGAAAGTCAACGTGAGGTTAAGCAGTCAGATAAATGTTTCGACACTCGTGAACTCGGCATCATCAGCTCGGGGTCGATCACGGTTTACTTAATCCGGCTTCTCCATCAGTTGGGGTTTAATCGATGTAAGCATAGTCTGTTGATGCATCAGGATAATGTCCCTCATACACAGTAAATGTTCGTGATGGTCTTGAATCGGCTCATTATGAGGGTGCGCCGATAAAAGCGCACAAGACAAAAGCTCACAAGACATAAGCTCACAAGACATAAGCTCACAAGACATAAGCTCACAAGACATAAGCTCACAAGACAAAAGCTCACAAGACATGAGCTCACAAGACATAAGCTCACAAGACATAAGCTCACAAGACAAAAGCTCACAAGACATGAGCTCACAAGACATAAGCTCACAAGACATAAGCTCACAAGACATAAGCTCACAAGACAAAAGCTCACAAGACATAAGCTCACAAGACATAAGCTCACAAGACATAAGCTCACACTCTTAATGTAAATAAGAGACAAAAGCTCACAACTAAAATAAATATTTCAATCAAATTGTCAAATTTATTTTCCATGTCAGTACTATTTGTGTGGTTATGTGGTGTGTAAAATAATTAGAAGAGATCAAGGGATAATAGGAATCATCTTGTGAGTAAATCCAATGAGCAGATCTCATATTTCCTATGAAATAGACATTGCAATTAGTAATCATTGATGTAATAACTTCTGATGGCTTCCTTGTCAATCAAAGGGAGATTATCCTGAATTTTATGTAGTATAATTAGAAGAGATCAAAGGGATAATATGAATTTTTTGTTAGTACATTTCTATGAAACACCTGTAACATTTACGATATTTCAGTTATATGTTATATGTGATATGTAACACCTGTGACATATTTCCCGCTGACAAAATCCCCTTATGTCCGGGATTTAACATTTATATGTATATGTATATATTTGTTTAAAACATAGTTGTGAACTTTTGTCTCTTTTTTTCACTAAGAGTGTGAATTTATGACTTGTGAGTTTTTGTCTTGTGAGTTTATGTCATGGAACCAGTTCTGGGTACCAGTATCACTCCTCTTGGTAGTAATTAAGTAAGTTGACACCAATTATGACACATATAAATCGACATGGCTCCAGAAGAATTTGTTATATATATATATCGTCATGTAATGTCATTCTATGATTCAGAATTTGGTTAAAACTTAGTGATGTCCCCTTTCTTAGAAATTAAAAAAAGCTAGTACAAAATTACAAGATGTTTTGTTGATGGAATACAGCACATTGCTGATTCTCCACAATTTTTATTTTTCGTCTTAATTATCAAAAACAAATTCCTGCTTCCTTCCGTGACAATGCATAAATGCAACACGAGATTCGCTACGGGTACCGTTACCACTATGATGATGCATTAAGATGAACAATAACATAATTTAACGTGTAAAATGTTATGAAAGCTAGATTGTTCACAATGTGGAGGCATTTCCTCCATTTGTCATTCGAGTTCTCTCCATTATAGAGATCATAAATTATTTGCTTTCTAATATCTACGGTAATAATAATAACGATTAGATCGATCCGATACGGCCATCATATGTTGCAATATGAACGCTATAAATATATTTGGCGTTGTTTATTGTTGACGAGAAGTCAATCTTCTGACATCGACATAGCCCAGCACAGAGATAAGATGTCTAATACCGTGATGTATACAATCAAATGCCATCACTTTCTCCAATCAACTGAGACAATGTGCGCGCTGTCCCGAGATATACGACACATGCCTAACTTAGTAATTCACAGTACATATAGAGTGGGCGATGTTCTGTTTCCCAAATTTTGCTATTTTAGGAAAACATCAATAATCAGTTCGCTTCTCTTAACTAAGCGACGTGGAATTTAACCAAGAAGATATATATTAATATGATCGCAGTACATATAATTAGTCTTCGATGGCGTCCACATTAGAGTTTCGCCATTGAGAAGAAATTATGATCGGTGAAGAATTTTATTAATGACTGACCTTTTAATTGGGCGGGGGGGGATCAGCTGAACAATTAACAGCTGTTGCTAAACAATGGCTATTTTATTTTGTGCTTATCGTGAATGGAATATTGGTCATTTATTAAAAACAATAATGTCCCATCAATCAGAAGCCGAGATAATTAATTCTGTGTCGACTATGTACGTGTCCATGAAGGTCCTTATAGTTGAGAAAATAGCACTCCCAATGGTTATCTTTATCATGCATACATAGTCAACATCAAAGCGACAGCAGCAGCCGCCGGTATCTCTCTTCAGACACATCCTATTATCATCAATCTAGGCTATTTTTTTGGTTTCCTTATTCCGTCTCCTTCCCAATGCCACTGGGGAGGGTGAGGGGGGGGGGTGGTTGTTCCTTCACTATTTCCTCGCCGGATTCAGAGAACCTGGCTTCCGTGAGACATTCTCCCGATTCCTTTGTCGTCTGAGTGTCTGTCTCCGGTCGGGATATAATCGCAAATAAAAGACGACGGCTATCAATCGGTGGTTGGCGCTTGTGAGGTGGATGAGTGACAGATCCATATCTGGAAAGCTAATCGCTTCTCGTCCATGTTTGTCGTATAATCGGTTCTCGGAAGGGCAAACTACTGAGGCTAAAGGACAATCTAATCCGGGTATTTTCTTCAGGAATAAACCAACAAATGGCCATCATACGAATATCATATTTTCGTTCTCAGTCTTGTAATGTCAGGATAGACTTTAACTGCGCTTAATTGTATCCCATGAGGCATAGTGTTGACGATTCATATTTCCAACAATAATACTATGAGATTTATGTATTTACTGGATTTATTGCAATCATATTGTAATCATATGTAATGGCTTTTCCGGCGCATTTTGAGATAACTAGTATGTCACTCTTCCATCATCTAAATCGGAATACTTTCTGGAAAATCAATAATTTATCGAAAACTTTCAGCATTTACGAAATCTTCAACTCGACCTGTATCGATTATTAGACGTTGCACCACCTTCGATACTATGTTACTGACGGCTGTTTGGGGACGGATTAATCTCCTCCACCCCCTCGTCCCATATTATAATGATCGCGGCACATTAAGTAATAACGGATCGTTTGAAACGAAGAGAATAATCCGAAAGTGAGTGCAATGCACCGAAAAATATAAATGGATCACCAAAATATGGCCTCCGGAAATCCATCACCTAAAGCAATTTCAAGCAATTTATTTCATTTTTACCCAACAACACCAAGTACGAAATATGTGCGTTTTTCACTTCCGGAGATTACATGTCCCGTTTGACATTATCAATAAAGCCATTTATCAATTACGTAACGTTTACATTAGACGATTGCGACTCATATAATTCTTCGGCCACAATCAGCAGCAGAGATTAGTAATGTTTCATCGACAGACAATGTATCACATCGGATTGTTGCTGTTGGTTGACATCGTCTGAAACCATCAGCTTCTTCATCATGGGTGAAATATAATACACGGGCTAAGTTCTACTGTGGGCAGTTAACTGTACGGAACTGGAGGCGCACCCGACCCAAGGCACCTCCTGTCTGCGGTACCTCATCGTAAGGAAATATGGCCGGCTGTTTGCTGCAAAATAATAATAATAATAATAATAATAATACTCACACAAAATGGTAATAATAAAGCATAAATAAGCAAATTTATATTTCGAATTGAAATATAAATGTGTTTGTTCAATAAATAGATTGGTTTGTCAGCTTATGAAATTCAGAATATAAATGACTGGTAAGAATATATGTTTTTGTTTTATGAATTCAAATACTTTAATATTTAAGCAATAAACACTGGGAAGCTAGCATATCATCTGTGCCGAGTACTAGTCGGTAATCTGACGTTGTTTATCAGCAGTGATAAGCTAGTATGTCATCTGTGCCAGGTGCTAACTAGTCAGTACATCTCACGTTGTTTATCAGCAGTGATAAGCTAATGTTTCATCTGTGCCCAGTGCTAGTCGGTACATCTCACATTGTTTGTCAGCAGTGATAAGCTAGTGTGTCATCTGTGCTGAGTGCTAGTCGGTACATCTGACGATGACGTGTATTTATAAGGAACAATATGTGGCTTAAAGTCTGAGGGATGATAAACTGGGCAATGGACCTTAATATCAGTATAACATCCACACCTGCCTCGAGTCCGTGTTTTCTCTTATGTCACTTTTCTCGGGGGTATCATCTGGCACTAACCCGAACAGCTTCGCTAATCCAGGCACACCTAATCGTCACCAATATACCTGCAATTAACGCCTCCTGTCGTAGGGATGTCTTCTTGTCCACGACCTTTCTTCGGCGTGATAATTTAGTACGCCAAATTAGCACACGTCCACTTCGGCCAGATGTTGTCGAACGCTCAGTCCACTTAGTCCACTTAGTCCGCTTAGTCCACTCAGTCGTTCGCATTAATGGCACATCTTAAAGTAGACGCCATTGTCGTAGCGCCATCTTCTGGATAATGAACCATAATTCCCAGGATGTTTTGCAACTGAATGATATTTTAAGGCGCATTACGACTAAACTGAGTACACCACATCGCTGCCAGATTTATTTTCTATCACATTTGCCAGTAAATGGGTTCCTCGCGAAGCGTGGTCCATCTCTGGAGATCCAGCATTCAACCATTACTGGAAAACTCCAGTACCGTTAATGCGACGAGATTTTCCGAGGCTGGTTATTCATATTTGTTGTATTAACTTTCCTAATGGCGTAAGAAATAGATGAAATATGACAGATAATTGCTTTCCATCGATCAATCAGCTTGTGCTGCAAAGGAAGTTTTCTTAATAAATAATTCGCGGAGCTATGACGACAAAGATCTCTGTTTCGAAGTTTAGCTTTCAACAACACACTATTTTCCATAGAAACAATATAAATGCTTACTGAGCTATTGAAAATTCTATATTGTAAAAACTGCCACATATGACGTCACCTAGAGAACTCGGGTATCGTGTGCATAAAATATAATGTAAACAGACATTGGTGAGCATGGAAGACAGCTGAAACTTATTAGCATAAATTGCTAGTGGAAATATGAAAATATATGGGAAGCAATATGAGTGTCGTCATGTTTGGCAAGGATCATTTGTGCTAGTAAAGGTTAATGAATATGCAAATTCACTTAGAGTCTAAGTTTTGATTGGTAGAATACAAATATCTATTTAGGCACTTAGGTGACGAATATTGTATTGATGCACGAAATCGTGTTTATCTTTTGCATATAATCAAACAAGAAATTGACATTGCTTGAGTCACAAGGTTCTGTTGACATGAACGTAAACAACCGAATGGCATTGACTGGATGACTTCATTTTTTAAGACTAGATTTTGGCATTTATTGAAGTTAAAAACTGAAGGTATGTTCTAAATGTTCTGATCTGGTAACCTCCACACGGATTTATTGTACATGTTTAGAGTATTATGACGCTACTCAATACTCGCCAAATATAACCTCAGTAGTCACTCGCTGCTTTAATGGCTCACTATGTCTAAATCATTATTGTTTCTTTAGGAACTTTTCTTCCTTATACAGTATAGACTATATTATTATAAAAAGTGACTATAGTTTCTTTGTTGTAAATAATTAGCCATATATTTGTAACCTTCACATGTATGACAGCGTAAGTTTTGTTCGCGATAATTTTAAACAATGTTTGATTTCAATAACTTTTATGGCTGTTATACTCTTGTGTTATATAATACCTTCTGTTTATCGGGAAATCAACTAAAAGTGTGTTTATCGTTACTATTTTTATGACCTTAGTACAGCGATAGTAAAAACAAAACAAAACAAATAAACAATAACGTCAGAACGTACATGCCACTTAGTAACGAGACCGTACTACAAACCTCTTCAAGACGGTTTTTTCTTGCTTAAACACGGAAGTGGTTTGGTGAATGGAAAATACCACTCACTAAAAAGTAGTAGATCATACGGGGCTTAATTTTACATGATGAAGCACAATAATGTATTCCTAATTTACATGTATATGCAATTATTTTATGAATATACAACAATAATAATTAAAACTATCAAGAAAATGTGAATTGGGGGACCAGAGTAATGTAACTGTTGTCTTCCCACTGGCCCCGAATGATGGGGAATAGCTCTGTGTGTGCGTGTCAGGTGCTATATAGTAAGAAAGAACCTGGACTGAGGAATTGATAATAAGTTATGAAACGTTCATAATAAGCATTGATTGAAGTTCGTATAAACAAAACCAGGACAGGATACGCCACTGTGATATAATGGAAATATTAAAATAATTGGTATATATCAAGCATTGATATTGTTAGAATAAAAGTGATTATCGTAATACACGGTTCCAATCTGAGCATTGTTTTTCAGGTGTGGCTTTGGTAGTTTCAAAACAAAATTTGAATTTAATTTGATATTTGATTTGGGAACGAGATCAATTGTCGACATTAATAAGAGATCTTAACTTGATTCCATTTATTGGAAGTGCATTTAGAGGGAGTCTTCCTGCAAACTGCATTGAACATCTTATAATATGTATCATGTCTCGTCGGACATAAATCAATAGTATCCTGATTGAATTGAAATGTTCCACCAAATGATACCAGAAGTTGATTTATCATATAATTAAATACGGACAACAAAGCTTGATATTCATACAAGTAATTCAGTTTTAAGATTCGAGAAGCTGTAAATAGTGGATCCGTATGTACATTATGGTTAACGTTATAAATAATATGCAATATCCATTTCTAAAGGATGATGGAGTGGTGTAACGCTGTTTTAATAACATTTCCCCACACGTAACTCATAGGAATACTGGAAACGTACTAATGCAAAATACAACGTTCTCGTGCTATCTCTAGGTAAGATGTTCTTCATTTGCTTGATAAAATAGTGATCTCGACACTTTAATGTTAAAGTGAGCGATTTGGTATTTCCATGTTAGATGTTCGTCAATGTAAATTGCTAAACAATTAACAGAATATTTTCTTCACAGTCGTTACCTATTATTTTTAACAGTATATTGTTTAGGTATATATTAAATCCGGTTAATCCGGTTAATGGTTAGGCCAAATAAGTATAAATATAGTTTTGTTTGGATTTAATAAGAGTTTGTTAGCGCAAAAAGCATATACAAAGATTGTTCATCTTCTTTTTTTTGCATTTGAGAACAATTGATTGTGGTCATAGTGCGACATAAAGAGAGTGTTATCATCAGCAAATGATATTTATTACATGAAATGTACATGTCGTTCACATAGATGAGGTATACAACTGGTCCAAGAATATAGTCCTGGTATACTCCACACCCAATAAATAAGAAGAATGTACTTTTCTTTATTCAACAAACTGATATCTAGCCAACAAATAACTTTGAAACCATTGATTCGCCACCTTACGTATTCCATACAAATGTTCATTTGTACAAGAGAATGTTATGGTTGATAACACAAAAATCCTCGAATAGGTCGTAAAAGATGGCTAATTTAAATTCAGGATTTACAGTAGAGTGTTTAGATTGGAGTCCATATTGATGCTTAAACAGAGTATTGTTGGAATTTAAAAAATGACAGTAATTTATTAAACATTATGTTTGCGATTAATATTTATAGAAAGCGATAAGAAGACTTATTTGTCTATAATTTTTCAGGAAGCCTGTATCTGATTATTTATCAATTGGAATAACTTTACCTTTAGTTTATTATGTTATTGGTTGGATAATGTTACCAATTGGCTGTTTAAGTAATTTATTAGAAATATCATCATAGCCACAACTTGATATAGGTTTTAATGTATTGGCTATCAAGAGAACACCAGAAAGCAGAAATAGTGTTATGACCATGCTATTTGTTACTGATCTGGTATATATAAACCTTCAGTAACTTGAAGCTTATCGGTTACTAGTGTGTCATTTATTAAGTGTTTGGCAAACTCGACTAATTGTTTAATTTTCATATAGCCTGTCTAAGGATGGTGCAGGTTTTCTTTATTTTTGGCTTATTTTCTTCTAAAGAATTTCTTATGGCGTCTCCTTGGTCAAGTTGGTAGCGCGTTGGAGCACAGATCATCACGCTATAGATAACTGATTTCGAATCTCGGCGTGGGCATATCTGAAGGGTGTTTCATCTTTGACATCACTTCATTATCTGATATCTTCATTGCTGATATCCTGGTACGGATAAGCGCGTATCATCAATATATTTAAATATTTCAGTAATTCTTAAAATACCAGAACCGAATGATTCACCAATAAACCGCATATTAAATCCGACTATTTAGATGGAAATATGAGAGAGATCCTTGTAAATCTTGATATTTAGAAATCCAGTATTCATGTTCTTAATAATCACAAGTAAGATTGATATATTTAAATGGAGAGTCTCCCTCCACAGGATCGTCATCGGGATCTTCATATAAATAAATTAAATCATGACTAGCGCCTGTCCTGATCTGTTTGGCCCCAAGCAGTTAATTTATAAATAGACGTATTTTCCGATCCAATCCCACCGCACTAAGTTATCACCCAAAAAAGGGGTGTCATTTATGAAGTGTATGAATAAAAACCCTCCTAATTGCTTGAATTCATTGCCCCCCCACCACCACCACCACCTTCCTTATATTTGGCATAAAAATATGCATGGCATTCTTTCTAATTGGTAGTTAAAGAATCCCCATGAAAATATTTAACCCGGGTATAAACTGAAGTTTTCCTTAATATTTCAATTTTAAATTCTGATATCACTTGTGGTTAAACGGCAAATATAAATTTTTTTAGTAATTCAAAAATACGAACAAGTGACGTCACATCAAGGCAATATATATATATATATATATATATATATATATATATATATATATATATATATATATATATATAATATTTTAAAGTTGGATAAAATGAACATGTGGGTAATATGAACCAGTTTGACGTCTCTTAAATGGTAAGATGTGTGCTTTCCCCTAGCGTGTATTCAACAAGTACCGCAGCGTCTCTCAACAAGGGAAAGTTTTTTTTTCAAAGGTAAGTTCATCAATTTCTTTTATAGCTGCACAAATTTTATTTTGTTCATTTTCTTAATATTTCACGAAGTTCAATTAAATGATATAATTCTCCCATATGGTATTTCGAGCCTCCAAAACAGTACCGTACGAGTGTATTATCATATTGAAAATCTCTAGTAAACGATAATAATTATTTAGTGAATGGTTTTTGAGGTAATATGAGCATATTCTCATATTACATATGAGTGGTCAATATTAGATCTATGTAATAAATGTTTACATTACTTAAAACAAGGGTAATTTCTACAATATTTGGCCCCTATGTGTGATACAAAGTTGATATTATTAAATCTTTTTATCTCCTTACTAGAGAAGAGTAATCGATAATGGCATTTCTGGAGAGAAAAAAAACCTAACAGCACAAAAAATGAAGCTTTGCCAATTTAATCCTCTATCTATGGAAAATTGTGCTATATATCACTAACAATAAATGCTCAGGTTTAATGTATGACTGTTTGTGTCATTGTAAATTCAATATTTTGGAAGCTATTTTTTATGTTTTAGAAGATGCCGAAGTTTAAGAAGCAGTATATCCGTGACAAAGGACACACGAAGTTCTCGGCGCAGCCGCGAGAGAAGTAGAGATGTACACAACGTCAAAGTGATAAGCTAACACTGCAAATGGTGTTCCCCGGTAGACTTAGCCCCCTTCTTGAAGAAGCTGCACAATAGCGCAAGGGTTAATAAATCTCTTCTGGGATGCTTAACGGTTCTCAGACCTGATCAATAGGAGGAACTAGGAAAACTTATCATGGATATGGAAAATAAAATGTATGGCTTAAACTTGGTTGGTGTTTGCCAGATTTTATTCCAGTATTATGAATTAAATAATATCAAAATTCCGTTCAGCAAGCTAACAAAGATGGCAGGTGTGGATTGGATGCTGGCTTTCCTCGATAGAAACCGTGATATTGCTCTGCGAACTCCAGAAGCAAAATCCATACAACGTGCAATTGATTTCAACAGAGTGAAGGTGGCTGGCTTTTGTGACTCCCTGTCTAGCATAACTTTCAGTGACAACACGAGGCTTATTCCCCCATCACAAATTTATAATGTCGATGAACATGAACGGCGCAAAAATGTGCCCGAAGCTGTTTGTACATCAGCGACTGGTGAAACTGCATTCATACAACCGACGTGAATATTCCCTAAGGTTCGCTGAACTGATTAATAAGGCACCAATAGGAACAATAGGAAGAGCCACAAAATCAGGTTGGACCAACCCCCAAAATATTCAATAAATGGTTCGATCACTTTGTGCGACAAGTTCAACCAACTCATTGTGCGCAACCAGTTTTGCTGATTCTGGATGGTCACAGCAGTGTCACAAAGAATTTGAAACTTATCTGCAGTGCAAGAGAGAGGAATCTCATAATTGTCTCCCTACTTTCTCACTGTACCCACCCATTGCAGCCGTTAAACGTAGCTCTGTTTAAAGGCCTAAATAATTACTATAACGTTGAGGTGCAAGCAGGGCTCCGAAATTACCCTGATCGATCAGTTTCCGAGAGAAATCTGGCAGAGATCTTTGGGATTGGATATGACAAAGCTGCGACAGTAAAAAATGCATTCTGTTAATGCAAACATCCATACATACGAAGATTTCATGGTATGCAAATTATATGCAAATTAGACCAAATGTTTAATACATATCCAAGTAGTTCACGACTTATAAATGTACACATAATATTCATTCGAGGCTATTATTGTGAATTATAACTGGGTGATGACAACGATAACTTATTATTCCATGTCAGATATGTCTCTGTGATGTTGGTGTGTATGTGACTATATTTGGTGACACATTGTATCTAAACGAAGATGTTAGGAGACGAGAAATGGATGTTAAAATCAGTACTGCCTATCTACATATTAGTATTGCCACATTGAGTTACGCTTCTCTGGTTAACAATGGGTGTTCACAACAATTTGGGTTGTAATCTGGCAAACATGTGGCCGCAGCTGTTTGTACATCAGCGACTGGTGAAACTGCATTCATACCACCGACGTGAATATTCCCTAAGGTTCGCTTTCTGCCAGAGCTGATTAATAAGGCACCAACAGGCACAATAGGAGAGCCACAAAATCAGGTTGAACCCTAACCCCAAAAATATTCAATAAATGGTTCGATCACTTTGTGCGACAAGTTCAACCAACTCATCGTGCGCAACCAGTTTTGGGTTCTAATCTAGGCATGCTCATATTAAACTGATGGCATGCTCATATTTGCAGGTCCCAATGTAATATTAGCCACTTCGTGACTAAATTGGTTTCTAGAGTCGTGAGATTATTTCGAACCGTAAATATATCAACAATTGGTCGAATAGTGGAATTTTTTTCACATACACTTTACACTAAGGATCAGCAACCTTTTTGGGCGGGAGGGCCAAATCGTAAAACTGGATTTGGCGGGCCGATGAGGCGCGAAGCGTCTAGTGAGGATGGGTGTGTGAGTGGGTCCCCTATCCCACAGGCAGAAGTTGTTTAAAAATGGTATTTCAAAATGAAGGGGTTTCGGAGCATCTGAGACCAAATGAAATTATTTAGAACTGTATAAGTAGTAAAGCGCAATTTAGATTAGCCAGTGGTCAACATGTATTTTGAAACGCAAGAAGCTGCATAATATAATGTGTTTCTACCATGACCTATACCCCTCACATATAGTAACTTCATGAATGTTAATGATTATATACTATTAACACTACAACTAAAAATGTGAATGAATTAATTATATGAAGCGTTTAATTTTATTTTCAATTTAATGCGCATTCTGGTGCTGGGCTTGCTTCACCAACCCTGAATATCAGGCTGTCGATGTGTGCTCAGAAGCCTCAGAGTACCGTCCAAATTTTAAGAGTTTACTACGCGTCTTGCTCTTTGCAAAATTCACTTTGGTGAACAGTTGTTTACATAGGTACGTGCTTACGAATAGTGCAATTATCATTTGAGGGTGATGCATTAATCCGAGGATGGATGGATGAATGTTGTGTAACGAGACATCGGCACAATTTAGCCCATTCACTGTCCTAGAACAACAATAATCCGAGGAATTGGTCGGATGGAACATACTGTTGGTAAAACTTAACAATCGCAACTTTAATCAACTCGGTTTTCAAGTCAGTGTTGCATTGCAAATCAATCAATTCCATCTGCAGGTAAACGGCAACACTGTCCATGGTTACTGCGAACGCCTGGTTTTTGGCGGGCAGATCTGCAAATCGTGTTTTGAATTGTTCTCGTAGGTGCCCAACAAAAGCAACACGTAGTGGCTTCATTAGGTTGACTTGCAGACAACGGTGCATAATTGCATTGTTTGAGTTGTCCGACTCGCAGTCGAATCTTCTCCTCAAATGTGCAGGCGTGTTCAAATAGTTTGTTGATTAACTGGTCTCTGCCGTGTAATTTTATGTTCAGCACATTCATATGTTTTGAAATGTCTACCAAGAATGCCAAATCTGACAACCATGCTCGGTCTGACAGAAAACAGTATTTGGTTTTTATCCAATATTATATCAGTATGGCATCCAGTGAGGACTATAAAACACTATAAATATCTGCTTCTGATGACCGTTATTACGAAAGAGGACTTAAAATGCTAGCCAGCTCCTGATTGGTCTGTCAATTTACCGAGGATTTACCGTCAGGTATTTTCGTCCTTATTTTCGATCCAAGCGCGAAGAGTTAATTGTTTTCAGTGATGACACCTTGAGGAGTTTTGACAAACTATCAATCTAATATTTGTTTACATTAATTATATATATATATATATATATATATATATATATATATATATATATATATATATGTATATATATATATATATATATATAGTATTAAAATACAATCTTGGACACTATATTGGCTAAACAACATTCATCCATCCTTCATCCATCCAAAACACAATCACCAATCCTGTCACGTGATCGGATTCGAGAACGGAGCATGCGTAGGCGTTTATAATATATATTGATTAGAGTGTTAATAAAATCTCTGTATTGTGATGTTAAATGTGTGTGATTGGTTAATCAAACAGCCACCAAGTGTGTTTAAAGTATTAACAAGTATGCAGAATGCGCTCAAGAAAGTACAGAAAACAATCTCGAACAGCAGTCATATAAACAGCATATCAAATAAAATACCAAAGACTATAGGAATTATAAAGCGATTTAACCCCATTCCAGCTAACACATAATATATAATTTATTATAGACAATATCATTATTTCCACATAGAAATTATGGAATACTCTTGTAAAAGATATAATTTTTCAAACTACGAAGTACAAAAACACAATGAATAGTATCATTAAGTAAATAAATGTAATACACACACAAGTAGCATTATTTAATATCTTCAGTTATTAAAATTAGAATAATTGTACAGACAGCAAGGACATATTATTTACAAAATAGTAAACAGTTGAATTCAAAGAATACGGTATACTATGCAAGAAGTTGCAATTTAAAGAGGTCAAGTTCCTGTCCCTGTGGAGGAACTTCAAATACGCATGACAGACTGGTAAGTGCCTTCAAATGTACTGAGGGAGAAGAGAATGTCACCAACCGAATTGATTCTGAAGAAGATTGTTCGTGAATAAGCCGTCCTGAATCTCCATTTCCAAAACATTGTTGACATAGCAATAATCTGTCTATGTCAGCCTCTCTCTAATGCAGTTGTTGAAAGACGAGCAAGTGCTGTGATAATAAAGTTTCGATAGTGAAACCGTCTGGGTCATGATATGCACTCTGCACTAATGCACATCATCCTAAATGGTCCTCCATTCAAGGCTGAATATTGCAAGAAACTCCCCAAGAATGGCACCAAAGAGTGGAGAAGAACCTATGTAAGGTACCTGGCACATGTTAAGCAGCTCCTCAAGGTTGGTGGGGAAGACCATCGGGATCGTCTGCTACGCCGTTAGTTGCATGAACAGTGGTGTGCAGATTAACCTGTTAGGCCCAGTGGGAGTGGCAGCTGATATTCAGGTGCAGGTTGAGGTGGATGCAGTGCCCATTAGTAAAGACCAGCTTCAGAATGCGCTTGGTGCACTTGGAATGGATGATGAAGTTGATAACTCTTATTCAGATGGGGGTTAAAGAACAGTTTACGATGTTGCCATTGATTTAAACAAGAACCTTACCTGTGATATTTTGTTTTATGAATGAGATTACATTCAAAGCAGATTATATTTCTCTTGGAGTAATGCTAGAAATGCATGATATTAATGTAAGCAATTTAGGGACGTGACCCCTAGCATTAATGCACAGCAGCAGATTTGCCACTACATTCGTGAAGGCCAACCACAATGGTCTCTTGGTCTTTGTGACTAGTTCAAGGCACAGGGAATCACCAGATACAAACGCTAATCATAATCATACCATCAGATAATTTTTCCATTAGTTTGCAATCAAATTTCAGTTCTAAACATTTTGCATTAAAAAATTCCAATTATGACAAAAAATTACTTTGTTTCACTTGGTGTAGTATGAACATACCACAAAACAAACATTTGGACACACATATATTTATATTTTATAAATATTTAATGTATGAATATAAAAACATTTTACTCCTGTTGTAAATGTAATTTTCAAACTGTCATACAAAACAGTTTTATTGGATGTGGTTGTCAATGACAAATAAATTATTTGAGAAATTACTATGGAAATTCATCTGTCTGGAGCTTGTTTGGACAAGTAGCCAATATTTTTATCATTGGGTGTGAAATGTTATATCACATTTGTAATAATTCAATAATTAATTATGTACCCAGGTGAAGCTATTTTATTATTTTAATGATATGTTGCTTTCAAATAAAACAATTAGTGTCAACTGTGAATATTTGTATATGAATTAGATATATATTGCATATAATTCAATACCTCTGAAATTATACCAGTGTTTATTGCTTAAATATTAAACAATTTGAATTTATTAAAAAAAAAATATATTCTAACCAGTTATATCTATTCCGAATTTCATAAGCTTACAAACCAATCTATTTGTTGAACAACACCTTTATATTTCAATTCAAAACATAAATTCGTTTATTTCAGCTTTATTATTACTATTTTTGCGAGTATTATTATTATTATTATTATTATTATTATTATTATTATTATTATTATTATTATGTTACATTCACAATGTGTAGTTTAGCTAACTATGCCAAAATTAGATTACCAGTATACAAAATATGACAATTAATTTTGTATTTTAATTATACAAAATATAAAATACCCTAAGACAATTATATGAAAAGGTGTCATATAAAGGACATTATTATTATTATTATTATTCAATCAATTTATTTCAGAATATAAAATTCCATATACATATGATACAGTGAAATATATAATACACATAACAAATTATAAACAAATTATAAATTGAGTATTTTCGTCCATCTAGCACAAGAGCTAGAATGATAGTAAAATAAACTAGAAACAATACATTGTACTAGCAAGTGTTTTAAAACTATAAACGTTTTTGTGAACCAGCATCCCAAATTAACCAATATTGACATAAATTGCAGACACACTTTCCCCCCTTAAAATACCACCTATTTTTTTGTATATATATTACTAAAGGCCACTACAACACGCATATATGTATACTGTCTATACGTTGACTACAAATGGCAGCGCAATGCAGAGGAATGATCTAAACAATTATAATTTAGTACTGGAGGAACATGTTTTGAAGCGACCGATTTAACATATCTCATGTTTGTCATGTATAATTACATCTAAATATGTGTTACTTGTCACCAAAGTCAGAGGTACATCATCAAGGCAGAGAGTAGGTATAAATAAACCATTCAGTGAATTTGGTTTGAAACAGATATACTTTGTCTGATAATTATCATCATTATTAATATTATTATTATATACCAATGAAATAATGTTTGGGTTTGTACTAATTGTAGTTACATGGCCAACTTGCTGGCACCTACTCTTGTCTGATATGAATGATATTATGTTGGTCAAAACAGCAACACTTCCAGAATATATGTTGTATTTAAACTGCTGTATTATCATTTACTGTTACTAATATAAAATAGTACAACAACAAAATTATTGATCAAATATTAAATTTCATTATAATTGAACTAAAATCATGATTATATGCAAACAATCGATTACAAATATAATTACACGATACAGCTATGTTGTAATAGTTGTTAATTACAGATTCAGTAGCCGGCTACTCAGTTGTTAAAACCTGCTACTCAATATATTAGAAAATACACTACACACACACACACACACACACACACACATATATATATATATATATATATATATATATACGGTCCCTTCATGGTCTAACTGATAGCTCATTGGATCACAGATCACTACTACCTAAGTTCGAATCTCAGCGGGGGCATATCTGAAGGGTGTTTCATCATTGATTTCGCCTCATTACCTTTGAAGGTCGCTCGGCCCATTTATCCTATCTTATGCACAAAACTGGCCGTAAAACATCAATCATGACACACACACACACACACACACACACATATATATATATATATATATATATATATATATATATATACACACACACACATACTACGGCCCGGTAACTCGCTCCAAATGCCCACTGATCCAGAATTCCAACACACACTACTTGGCCACAAGTTAGTATCCCGTGCAAAATCCCAAACAATTCCAATTTTAACTATAAGTCTATGAATATAAATATTCAAATGACTCTAATTACTCACATTAGTACCACGTAGATAATGATACTTTCGTAGTTGGTTTGACATCGTTCAATATCTGTCACATTAAGTTATCGCCTATCCAATGTTGTTCGTTGTCTGCGTGATCGTCCCACATTGTCATCGCAGTGTCCAACTTGGCGTCGTATTCATAACATTCGGTGAACTTCCTGTATCCAGTAACTTTCATGACCATTGCTAACGACTAATTTAGTGAGAACGTAGTGTACACAGCGGTCTTCATCTTCTCACAAGTCACATTATCCTGGTCTGCGTTATCAGTTTTTGGATAATCTCCCATTTGCTTAATAATATCCCGGGTCTTTTCCATCAAGATTACCGTGGTCTAGTGGTAGCGTGTTGGACCACAGATCGCTACCACCCGTGTTCGAATCTCGGCGTGGCCTTATCTGAAAGTTGTTTCATCCTTCACTTCGCTTCATTACATTTGGACGTCGCTAAGTCCATTTAGCCTACCATTTGCACAAAAGTGGCCGTAAAACATCAATCATCATCATCCATCATTATTTCCACTGCAACCGTATGATTGTTGATCCAGATCCCCTTAGCAGGCTGGTATTAGTGCTCCTCGCTACTGTTATAGGTGATATTATCAGCAGAGAAGTTCTATCCCATAATATAGAACATTTTACTGATAGATTAGTGATGTCAGAAGGAACAGTCCTCAAAGTATCACCAGTATATGTGATTTACCATTGCTGATGAGGCGATCCTGAACAAGTGGTTCTCTCTGCTTCAAAACCTTGGCCCTCTTCCGTACCGGTCTGAGTAATCGTCTCTGCTGCTTGATCTCCCTGGGAAATTATTCGTTTCCGTAGATCGTCTGCGATCTTCCTTTCAGTTAGTAGGAAGCCTTCAGAACAATCTTCTTATCAGATAAAAATATAAAACACGCTAGCATATCTCTAGTCTTAGTTCCTTTCCTCGATTTATCAGAATTCATTCTCTGGCATCTTAGAATAACGATGTCGTGATCATTAAGACTCAATTCCGTCACGAAGAAAGTTCAGATTCGCCATCAACTTCTTCAAATCCAGTAAATATCAAATTATTTCTCAAACTGTACGATTCAATCTTAACCAGCCTAGCCGATCTCGATTTTCACTTTAAGTGAAGTCTGTTGATCTGGATTTGTTGTCCGGTAAGTTGATTTATATTATTTCCACGTGTTTTTGTTCGATTTCGTTGTAACTCAATGTATCCTTATCGGGCGCTTGTAGGAAATATATTTATCAGACGTGATATAATCCAGGAATTTAATTTTGCTGAGTTTGCACGTTTTGCACAACACAACCGGTAGAAGCTTCTATCTCCGATTTAATAATAACAATAATGCCTGCCTTGAATGAGACAATACACGCTGTCATTTTATCAAAACGAGAATGATTGACATTTCTTCAAGCGTGGCGCCCACAGGCACATTTTTATTGATCGGTAGACCGGTCAGTAATCACTGAAGTGTGACAGCCATGGCTGGCAAAGTGTACAATAGGAGTGAAGTGGCATTTTCCATTGAGAAATGTTGACATATTCAGACCAATATTTTGGGTTGGTTCTTGGCATATTCCTAATTTTACACCACAAGATCATCCATAACTTTCACAATCACAATAGTCTGTATAATCATCTCTAAATAATACATTCTAGAGTGTGAGATAGGGTAGAATCAGGAGGCCCCATTATATCGATCAGGACGTCGATACTTTCAAAGCTGGTCAATTCACATATTATATTACCATTGAGCATTCCATAAATTATTACAATACAACAACAACAACATAATAATAATAATAATAATAATAGCCATATTGAACATTGTTCCCAGTTTAGATTTTAGATATCTGTTCCATTGACATGAGATCAGGTCATTGTTTAGGGGTGAAGTTATGACCGAGGAGAACTTTACTCATAAACATGTCATGATCCCCTGACTTGGACCAATGGAATCCCGGACAAACGTCCACTCAATCGGGATTACCGTGATTCTAATCCACATTGATCCTTATTGGTAACGCATAAAGCTGCAAACGCTAGGTGTGTGTATTTGAATCCCAATATCACTTATGTCTGTTAGATGTTTCATCTGAACATCTAATAAAGCACCGTTACTAGCAGTAGCCTTTCAGGTGGCGTTTTATAGTGATACCATAATACAATTTATCCAAAACGAAACCCAATTTTTATTTTTTTCTTTACCAAAAAATAGCATTGAATAGATACGTTTTATGGTAGCCGGACATAACCCCCTGAATATAGGAATTAGGGTTAGGATTAATTGACAGTAATTAACACATATAGAAATGGTTTGTTATAATATAGCCACTGCAATTGAAAATTTGTGTATGGCCTTATATAGTTATATTTTGAAAAACTATATATTAAAATCACATATAAACCATATTTTTTTCAAAAACAACCACTGACCTTCAGGGTGTTTTGTCCAAGATGTCGTTTGGGGGTTATGTCCGCAGGGGGTTATGTCGGGGATTCGTTTTTACAACAGATTTATATTTTTCAAGAGACGACAACGCACAACATGGGGGTGACGGGCTAAATGCACAATAGCCACATGACTTGAGCCTAGATACTGATGTCTGCAATAATCCCTGAATTGGACGAACACAGCTTTCAAGGGGACTTTCTAATGGAATGAGCATGTTGCTTCACGGGCAGTCAGTATCGGTTTTGATAAGATTGGGATAATATGATTTGATTTTTGTTGCTATATCCGTGACTGTGTGAGCTGCTCCATTCCGAATTCGCTCAAGGCGACTGACAATACAGTAAGGAATTATCTCATATAAAGTCATGAATTCCTAATTTGTATGTCAATAATGACCTCAGACAGTTGGATGTTCTCAAGCTGGTAGCGGGCATCTCTGGATACTGATATAACACATTGATAAGGTTTATATTATAATCCAAGTTGATCTGTGCTGAGGATAAACAAAAATGACTTACAGTAATTCACCAACATACAACACGATACTCGTGTCAAAGAAACCAATTAACATATGAAAGGTTTGTGGTCCAAAACTTTAATTATTGCAACACGCCGAAATTTATAATAATGATAATAAAGATGATAATAATAATAATAATAATAATAATAATAATATGAACCCATTAAAGACAACAATTACTGACTGGTAAACAATGATATGATCACGTGTTACCAATGACTCACCAGTTCAGCAATGAATCGCATCAATACCGGCATCCAGAACTAAAACAAAGGCGCTGGGTGTTGTTTATAAATAAATAACCAGGATGTCCTGTTAAATAACTGTCAAAAATTACTTCATGTTTATGTAATGATGATCTCACTCGTGTCCAGTACTCAGCCTGATTATGATACCCGACATTTAGGTCACACATACACACACGCGCGCGTGTGTTTGTGTGTGGATCACAGGTTACTGTAACTAATAATAGAAATATAGCAGCATAAACAATGGCAGAACCAGATAAACTATTCAAGTATATTACGCAGTAGACACATTGATGTGTTCCTCATCGAATACTAATACTGTCCATACATAAAACATAGCAATATATTTAGACGAGCTTAAAGTTATCAGCAATACTATTTGCGAATATTCAATTTCAAGTACATTTTGCAATATTGAAATAAACATAATAACATATACTGTTATAATCAATCATCATATTGAAGGTGCAACACCACATAGAACAGTAACATATTACACAACCATATTCACCGAACATCATATTGCTTCTGCTGCAATTGAGTTTTCTGTTTCTCTCAAACGTCATTCCAACGAAATCTTCTTGGGTTTTTTTTATCCCGGACATAGCGTTGCTAGGATTTGGAGATGTACGCCACCGGAAGGGATGCAGCAAACCTATGAAATTGGCTTCCGTTAGCCTTCAGCAACAACACTTCTTACTGTATTTAATCACGGCTATATATTCACCTTTGATTCAGATGCCAGTCAGTAGGGAAATGAGACGATTAGATCGAATCCTTTTGTGAGCAAGTGGAACATGGCACACATCCAGACAGTACTGAGGCTCAATACCGTCTTATTTTAATATTTATCACCTGATGTATGCATTTCCTTATAATTAACAAAATATCTATTTTAAAATGTTTGTCGCTCACGTTTGAATAACTAGTAAGGTTTCTTGATGACGATGATAATAATAATAATAATTATAATAATAATAATAAAATGAGTTAATGTTTACCCGCGGCTCTGATCATGTCTGGGTCAAGTGACCGATAACCTCTGTACTGTCCCCAAAACCCAGTTAACAATCGGATTCTTCGTATTCCTTTAGTTCCCAATGGGGGTGCCCCCAGAGCCTAACTGAAAACGCGGTTTGCAACAGATCTATAGCACCTAGGTTCAAACACCGGCCGAGCTGGTTCAGAATGCTGTTTCATCTGTCACTTCGCCCCATTAACTTTGGAGCTCGTCCCGGCCCGTTCAACCCATATGTGTGCAGAAATGACCGCAAAACATTTACTTAGTTAGCGAACTAACTATCATCTGAAGATTCACACAAAAAACACTAATCACTTCAATATAGGATCGAACGCTTTGTTCGTTTACATTATCGCAGTGAAATAGGTGACTTCGTGGATGTTTATTTCATTCCAATAGTAAACAGAGATTTGCCATACAATGAGCAACCTTTCACGAAGACGTGTCAACGGCTAGAAGTTGAAACACTCGAAAACACTGACACGAGTGAGAAAAACTTGAGCCGGTAGGCGCGATATGTATCACGTGTCAACGTGTATACATAGCGTATGTGGGCTAAAGTAAAATTACTCCGAAAACGAAGATGAGTAATTTTGGCAAACTTCAGTTGTGTTTGATTTGATACGGGCATTCGACTGTATTCGTTGGGTGAATAATGTGATCAAATGGTGGAAAGTGAGGGAATATGCAGAAGCGTAAGTAGTGTGTAGATGAAGCCGACTTCAAATAATATTGTCAATTTAGATTTAATACACTTGTATACTGCTTGATACCTGGTAAATATTGAGAAGTAGATAATTATATATTTGTTTATGTTATATATTTTACGTTATAGCTATTTGATACACACACACACAATATATATATATATATATATATATATATATATATATATATAATTCACAAATTACGTCAACAAAGAAGTCAAGTATAAGTCATAACTGTCGTACTCTGATCTGGGTGTATTATTCTCGGAAAATGACTGTGTAGGTGATTCGCTTGTTTATATTTATGTTACATAACGACTTAGGATACTGGTGAGACATTACATGCACTGCTCTGTACTTATTGTCCTTGATGAATCGGCCAAATATTTAATTGCCGATTCTGTATCAGTGCCTTATTCCACACTGCTAAAACAAACATACACACACGCGCGCGCACGAGCGCGCACACACATACACACACGCACACGTAGTAATCAGTGGTGTGTCTTAGTAGGTTATTCATGGCAAAGGAGTGATGTTACGTATTCCATGAATGCATCTATACATTGCATTATTATAGGTTTTGCGCTATTTCGGTATTACTAAAGTTATAATATTAACGTATAATGCCTTTTGTCATAAATAATCAAAATTTTTGTCAAAAGTGAAAACAACAATATTTTCTAAACACATTTTTTTTATTTAACTAATCACAAACCAATACCAACCACACGTCAGTAACTTGTATGCCCCCGGGTTCATCTACACAATCACCAGAATAATTTGGCGTGCTTATGATCAGTAGATCAATATCATTTTGAAGCATGTTCATTCGCTCCTCAACAATCACACGCCCGAACACACTCCCCCCTCACAAACATGTCCCAGCAATGTTCTATCGGGTTCAGGACCAGTGCTCACTGGCTGAACTACGCCTTATGTGTCGCGTATGAAGGTGGATTAGCTGGGCCCCACAGGCTGATGAGTAGCCCAGACACATTCATTTTGTAGGTCTTACGTATGTATAAATATGTGGAGATGCAGGATATTTTTTATTTAGATTGGAATATGTATAGCTTTTATGTTTAGATTCGTGGAGGTATTGGTTTCAAGGGATGTTATGGTGATGTTCTGAGGAAGTGCCACTATATATGTATCATAAAACACACATTACTCATTCTGCCGTTTCCGGGTGTAGGCTTAGCGTACACTACACACTTTTTCTTTTAATAATCTCTAATCCGTTTGGAGGGCGCCTCCGTGGTCTAGTTTGTAGCGTGTTGAATCACAGATCACTACCACCTGAGTTCGAATCTCGGTGTGGGCATATCTGAAGGGTGTTTCGTCTTTGACTTCGCTTCATTACCATGTAGACAAAAGTCGCCGTAAAACGTCAATTATCGTCATCGTCATCTAATCTGTTTGGTTGCCTAACGCGCCGAGAACCTATTCAAGGAGCTAGCTTTTCACCTAGAACCAGGACTAGCTGCGACGTGGGACAGTTTTTGTCCGTACAATTTATATAGGCAATATTGTTGAGCTGTTCGAACCCAGAATGAAGTCGATATTACCATCTGTGGTGTATAAATGTTATGTATGGGTATCATTTTAAACAGGGAATTACTATTTACTGAGAGTTGTGGTATCAGATGGGATATTTATGTGTTTTTGATTCCTGTCTTGGCCCACAGGCTGGTTAGTAGCTCAGAATTACCATCAATGTTTAGGGGTCATATATATCGGTATAGGTATAGGTTGATATATGTTTAGATTTATGCTTGTTAAGATTGATATGAGTCTAGGTTTATGAATGTGCATATCTATGCATGCATGGATAAATGGAAATATAGATTTGCAGATATACGGGTCTTAAGCTCTATGCAGAATGATAATTATATATATATATATATATATATATATATATATATATATATATATATATATATTATATATATATTGTTGAATAATTAAACGATCCCCAGTTAGATAAATAAGAACGGATCCCAGCGTACCCCATGTTGTCGCTCGGTCTTTAGTGTAATTATGTAAAATAAAAATTGTTCTATTGCGTAGCTAGATATCTTTTTGAGTTTATAACAATTGGCGATGAGGAAAACAATAATGTTGGCAATTGGTCACATGATCTAGTATGACGGTGGAGACCTCGATGGATACATAGAAAGCCTGAAACAATACTTCGTCGCAAACGGCATTGGAGCGTTTCCAGCGGGAGCGGCAGACAACGACGAAACGCGACAGGCAGCCGAGAAGAAACGGGAGGCACCTTTCTGACATTAGTCGGAGGGAGAACATACAAGTTGCTGAAGAGTCTAGTAGGTCCAAACGTAGCGTCCACTAAAACGTTTGAGGAACTTATTGAAAGCTTGAAGAAAAAACTGAAACCGCAGAAACTGGTGATTGCGGAACAATTCCATTTTCGCAACCGTGAACAATGAGATGGCAAGACTGCATCTTAGATCGAGGCGGAGCTGGGAGGACTGGCATCAACATGCAATTTTTGTGAATTTCTTGGATAGAGGGCTCCGAGAGTAGTTGGTTTGCAGAATAAAAAGTGAAAGCACGCAACGGAAATTGCTTAGGTCAATACCGAGACTTCGCTCTACAAATAGCCGTTGCCGATAGCCATTCCATAGCCAGAGAAGTGACAATGCAACGTCGATGGATAAGGGATCAATTGTAAATCGAGTGAAAAATAAAGAGACACTACCTAGACCATATAGCAAAGAAGGTTAAATGCTACTGTTGTGGAGAACTACAAAGACAGGAAGACTATATACAGGAACCAAAGATGTATTTTTTTCTGCAGGAAAACGGGCCACATATCTCAGATGTGTCGTAGTAAAACACCAATACGGGGACATGACAATCGTACACATCTTGTAAAACAAGGGGATGCAAAACAACCAACAGTCAGTACAGAGGTGTACTCTATCTATGAATTGGAGAGAAACTGTTCGAGATGCCAGTAGACACGGGAGCTACTTTCTACCTGATCAGTGCAGTGACGTTCAACGTTTATGGGGGAAACGACCACCGCCTCTGAAACCTAATACATTACAATTCGTACGTACACTAGGGAGCCACTGAAGACATGTGGGGAAGTGATAGTGGTAGTCCGTCACCATGGTCAAAAGAAGGAACTTGCATTGTTGGTATTGCCGGGAGATGGAGCTAGTCTCTTGGGACGAAATTGGATGGGAAAACTTCAGTTGGACTGGAGAGAAGTGCATAAACTCCACAGTGTGAAAGGCCGATCGAGCCTTTTGCCTGGTTTCCAGAACTGTTTGGCGATGACATAGGTACAATGAAGGATGTGAAGGCATCCGTCCATGTGAAACCAGATGCCAAGCCGGTGTTTCGCAAAGCAAGAACAATTCCATACTTGATGTGAAAGAGTCGATGATGAGCTTGATCAACTCGGTGTAAACATAATCGAGCCAATGGCATACTCTCAATGGGCCGCGCCTATTGTTCCTATCTTGAAGTTAGACAGCAGAGTTCCAATTTTTAGGGGGTCTACAAAGTTATGGTGAAGAAATTTGCGCATATTGAGCAATACCCACTTGAAAGACTTGTTTGCGACACTTGCGGGTGGAGTGAAGTTTGACATAGCGCATGCTTATCAACAGATTCTCATTGATGATGACAGTAAACGATACTTGACGATAAAAACTCACCGTGGATTGTTTGTATACAATCGTCTAGCTATTTGAGTCTCATCAGCTCCTCCAGTCTTCCAGTGGGTGATCGAGAATCTTCTGGCAGGTATCCTTCACACAGTTGTGTACTTGGATGACATTTTGGTAACTGGTGTTTCTGAGGAAGAACACAAAGAAAACGTGAAGGGAGTCCCACAGCGACTTGCGGAGTGAGGCCTACGTCTCAAGAAGGAGAAATGCAATTTTGGTGTTGGGGTCCTGGAATATCTAGGTTATCGAATCACAAAAGAGAGATTGGCTACCCTATAGAGTAGGGTCATAGTGGTTGTTGGGGGACCTATACCCTCAACTGTCACACAGATCAATTCATTCCTGGGCATGCAGACCTTCTACCTGCAATTTCTACCTCATTTGCCTACGATTCTTCAACCTCTACACCAAGTACTAAAGAAAGGCCATGTCTTCAGGTGGAGTTATAACAAAGAGCGAGTATTTAACGAGGCAAAGGGGCTTCTGCGGAAAATCCCAGTCCTGATAGATGAAGTGCATAAGCCACTACTTCTGACTTGTGACGCATCGTCTTATGGTGTTGGTGCAGTTCTGGCTCATCAAACTGAGGATGGGGAGCATCCAATCGGTTTTCATTGCTGAACCATGGCACCCACAGAAAGAAATTATTCTCAGGTCAAAAAGGAGGCGCTATCAATGTTCTGCGGTGTTCCAAAATTTCACAAGTATCTATGGGGTCGTCATTTCAAGATCTACATGGACCACAAACTACTCTTAAGTCTGCTAGGTGAGTTGAAACCTCTTCCGCAATACAGCTCTGCTCGTTTAAAGAGATGGGATCTTCTTATACTATGAGCTCGTGTATAGGCCTGGAACAAGCATTGCGAATGTAGATATGTTGAGCAGACTGCCACTGAAAGAAACGGTGGATGTTCCAGTGTTAGAACCTGTGTTTAACCCGCTATGGTGGCCAGAAAATAGATCTAGAGACGATATTAAAACACTGTCAGGTAAATCAACATGCACCAGCAAAGGCACCACTCCATCCTTGTGAGTATACAGCAAATCCATGGAGCCGATTGCATGTAGATTTTGCGGGCCCTTTCATGGGATGCATATTCCTAGTGGTTGTGGACTCGCACACCAAATGGTTAGAAGTGTTCCAGATGCATAACATAACAAGCCGAAACACAATTCAGAAACTGAGGTCTTGTTTCGCCAATCATGGTCTGCCAGATTGCATTGTATGTGACAACGACTTGACGTTCACAAATGACTAGTTTCGTGAATTCACATCAGCCAGTGGAATACGGCATATATTCGCCGCACTTTATCATCCGTCAACGAATGGCTAAGCGGAGGGAGCGGTTCAGCCCTTCAAGTGAGCAATGAAACGTATGCAGCCTGCCCCATTGCAGTTGTGCTTGATGCGTGGATTATCGACAAACACCAGATTCAACTACAAATCGTTCATCTGCTGAAATGTTGCTTCGTAGACGTCCAAAGTCAAGAAGCCCGAACACAAGAGCTAGGGTTGAAGAGAAGCAGATGAGGCAAAAGATACAGCATGATGAGCACGCTAAGGATAGCAGAATTGACCCGAGTGATCGTGTGTTAGTGCGTAACTTCGCGTCTGGACCAGCATGGTTACCTGGCAAAATTATCCAACGCACAGGACAGGTCCATTATTGTTCACGGCCCAACTGTCCGATGGACGTGTCGTTCGACGACATCAAGATCATTTTCTGCACCGCGTGTGCAACCATCCTGTAACTGAACTGGTTGTACCTCATACAAAGATGAAACACCAAGTACTACCTGACGATCCGACTCCTCCATCGATCGCGTCGGAACCTGCAAATGGTGAGACTCAATCAACAGAAACTCGGGGTTCTCCTGTGAAGTTTACACAGTCGCAGCTCATTGTTGTGTATGATTATTCACGCTGCACCGAGTATACCAGACTGCAGTACACATCAGTCACCAAGCTCAGAGAGATGTCATTCGACCCGTATCACACGAGACATTCCGCCTGTGATACTTGATCTTTGAAGACATTGAACTATACCACAGACAGTGTAATTTTGTTAAGTGCATGTTACGTTCTCGCATTTGAGTTGATTAATCTGCATATTTTATTCTGTAATTACAGTGAGGATTTTATGGAAAATGCAACATGACCTGCTGGATGGACAATGACGATTACTGACTTTTCTATTATAAGGAGGGCGATGATATCTTGATGGATAACTAAACAATCCCCACTTAGATAAATAAGGACGGATCCCAGCGCACGTGGATGATGATAATAATGATGATTATAATGATAATGATTGGTGTTTTACGGCCACTTTTGTGCACATGATATGCTAAATAGGTCGAGCGACCTCCAAATGTAATGAAGCGAATTCAAAAATGAAACACCCTTCAGATATGCTCACCCAGAATTTCGAACTCTGGTTAATTCTGTAAAATAAAGCTTGTTGTGTTACGTTGCCAGAGATCTTTTTGAGTTAATAACTATATATATATATATATTTATATATATATATATTAAAAATTGGTTATAAATAACTAGGATATAACGAAATTTAACATGAGGGTAGCTGGTCAGGCCAAACGTCCATTCAATTCATTAGTAAATGAAAACTTACTTAATTCGAAGTGAGAGAGAGTACATATACATTTTTCTTTCTTTTTCTAGGAAACATGAGTCGTTTCAACCTTTTGTCAGTTTTAACGGTGGTATTTCTCATACTGATAACGAATGGCCTTTCTGCTCATCAGGAACGTTGTCACCCTTGTAGGTGTTATAACAGAACATTTGATGTGATGGGTGGAGCTAACTGCTCGGGGCTGGCCATCGACGACAGCAAAGATCTTTATCTTCCGCCAGATATCCAATACCTGGATCTGAGCAATAATAACTTGAGGACTTTCCCCTGGCGACTACTACTTAGTTTTAGCAAACTGGAGTACGTGGACCTCAGAATGAACCAAATTACCGATCTCTGTGGTCATTCCATTGCCGATGATGGCATGGAGAGTCTTGTTTATATCGATCTCCTTGGCAACAATATAACTACGGACTGTTTGAACTTGTTCTCCGACGTCAAAACCCTGAAACTGGAAACTGACGATTTAAGAAACGATACATTAAATCCTGTTAGTCAGCTTGAAGAATTTCACTTGGTAACCTCAAAACTGAACCTACCAGAAAGCTTATTTCATCCGCTCATAGGAATCAAAACGATAGACCTGTACGTGAAAAACTGCGTCACACTTCCAGATGGGCTCTTTCACGGCGAATCAATAAAAGGTGTATTGAAGTCACTCGTCCTAAACGGACCTCGTCTAGTAATTGAAAATAAAAATCTGCTAATGGATGCCATCGTTTTGAAACACCTCCATCTCATTCTCGATAATAAAGAGACTGTGCCTAACGACCTACTTTACGAAAGAGAACGTCAGGTAGGTCATAGGATGAGGCGGTACTACTTGGAAGAAGTGATAATTGAGGGCGTGAGACATCTACCGAACGAGCTATTTCAGTACATGCCTAACCTTCTATACCTGAAAGTTACCGGTTTAAAGGATGTTCCACAAAATTTAATCAACTATTCCCCTTATATGAAAGTATTGATACTGACTGGCGGTGAAATACGATCGATTCCTTCAGATTTCTTTCGCGAACAAAGGGAATTGCAGTATTTAGACTTATCTGACAACAAAATTAAGTTAAATGGCAGCCAATTAGCGACCTTGGTTGAGCTGCAACACCTCGACTTGTCTCATAACGAAATCAGTACATTAATATCGGGGACATTTCAGAATTCCAGGTCGAGTTTGAGGTTTTTGAACTTGTTGCACAATCCCTTATGCCAAGTTCCACAGGATCTCTTTTTGAACCTCCCAGCACTGGAAGAATTCCACGTTGATCTGTCTTGCTTACAAAATGTCGACGGTCAGCTCTTCTCCGATCTCGTTAATGTAACGAAGGCGACGATAAGTGGTGCCGATATCGAGGACATACCCGACGATACCTTTGAAGAGATGATTTCATTGCGTCATCTTAAGCTAGAAGATCCAGGCACGGTGATATACTGCACCAGCGATGGAAGACAGCCGTTTAGTCTGATAGATGCGTGCACCTTACCGGAACAGTTGGAGAAGTTGACATTAAGGACAGCCATAGTAAGAAAAACAGTCCCCACGGGCTTGGTACCAATAGCAAAAACAACAATAACAATACCAACAAAAACCACTACAAAATCATTTCCACAAAGAAGAATAGCATCAACATCAACAACAAAAAGAATGGCAGCAAAAAGGAGACAATTAGCTGCAAGAACAGCGGCCGGAATGTCATCAATATCAAGAATAACAACAACAACAACACCATATACGACTACCACCATTATCTCGAGGAAAAGAAAGCTTTCTGTGGGCGAAAGAATTAACCGAAGGCCTGGATATGGTCCCTGGACAACTTTTACACACACTTTTCCTGATGTCCGCACAACTATGTTACCAGTTACAGCCCGGAAAACGAAGGGGCCTCGTCCCTTGAAGCCAGTTTTGTCACCAGATGGATTCTATCGACCGGCAATCCGCACGACACGTTATGTACCAAGATACACCACGCCACCATTCGGCGTAATTGAAGGTGTTCCTTCGGTAAAGAGCAAATCGGGCAGCACAAGCCACGCGACTTCCATAATAAAGTGGGCTGTACCAGTAGGTGTCGGTTTTCTCTTGCTCATTGTTCTCATACCAATTATATGGGCCTATTTCCAGATGAAGAAGCGTGATCAAAGAAAGCGCACTCCCAGTAGTTTCGGTCTTACCGATACCTCCTACAGGGCGTTTGGCAGCTTCTTAAGTGCGCCCATTGATAACTACAATGCTGATGGAAGATCTTCCAGCATTTCGTCTTTCGACCGCTCGGCCTACCCACGAATGAGTCGCCATTCCCTGCTGCTGCCGCCCTGCCGAAAGGTCAGCCAGCAGCGAGGTGTCGCTGGTAAAGGCTTCATGGAAAGAAACGCTTACCTACATCCTCAACATTCTGAGCCATCGCACCTCATGAAAGTGGGAGCTATGAGGAGTATGGAGACCCCAATTGTGGACATAAATTATAACACTTCATTCCCACCCTATGCGAATACACACTTCGTTGACAACATCGGTGTGCACAACAATCAACAGCGATGGGGATGAACGGATAATTTCCATTATCTAATACAATATCACGGATGCCAAATAGCCATTTAAATGATCTTCTGGCAATTGATGGTCTTAGAATGTATTATCCAAGACATTTTGTGGAAATGTTATTTTTTGTATGCATTTGTCATGGTAGATTCCGTTTTGTTTTATATTCACGCGAATTAAATGTAATTGTCGAGGGCATTACATTTGTAAGAGTAGGGTGCATAATTAGAATTTTTCGTACACATTTTGTCCAGTTGATATATTTAGTCACATTAAAAGTTTGTTCATTCGTTAGTGGTTGTCATCTGTTACTTTTATTCATCATGCTTGTTAATGCAAAATTTGGGTTGTACGTGGAATTTTAATGGAACAGAATATGTAGCAATCATACTAAAAGCTGGTAAACCTTAAAAAAACACTAAACACAATATCTGCTTCACAAAATACGGGGCTTTATGCACCCATAAAAAGAATCGTATTAAGCTAACTTGCGAGGTTGTGAATACGTTTTCTCTATGTCTTGTTTATATAGGAAAAGAGATATGTATTATATTCTAAATTTGTATTTCCATGTTATCTGTCGAATGGTCGATTTGACTAACACCACTCGCTAACTTTTCATAGACCGACCTTAATAATTTTATTAAAAGATGAAAATGTAATTTTACCATCATGGAGACTATGGTTAGGAACAGCTTTAGACACACAATTACTGATTCGAATATTACATAATGGTAATGTTTTCAGATCAGAGTTGCCATACAATCACTATTTAATTTAAAATTAATAAAATTAATTTAAATCGGATTTGTTTATTTAAATCGATTTTTTTTAAACAACATTCAAGCATTTCCTAATACACAATTAGTATGACTTGTTATAATAACAATAAGTACAATAATCGTAAAAAAAATCAAATGAAACAAAATAAAAATTTATGATTTTTTTCACAGTGATTTAAATGATACTTCAAGTCAAACAACTCTGTTTCAGATCATCGGCAACATTTTTCTTTACTGCTTCAGACTTAAATACAGTTTCTAATTTTTGCGGCGCTCTGTGCTCCTCAATCCACAACTGTTTTATGATCAAATAAGAACTGGTGGCTGTTTTTTTTTTCGGTTATCCGATTAGTTGTATTATCATTAAACCTTTCGAGTTCAGATCTTAACAATGACCTGTTGTATTTTCTTCCATGTTACAAGAGGTGACTAAAAGCAAGCGATACGAAATGACTTCTATGTGCCATTAGGCTTTCCCTCTCCTTTAAAAAAAAACAGTAGTATATTTCTAAGATTAACAAAGATGGTAACGATATCTTACTTCCGACAATATCGGGGTGTTCTGGCCAGGAATGCCACAGTCATGCGAAGAAATTAATTTGCGTCTTCGGTCAACTTAGAGACTTGTGCCGTCCGCAAAAGATCCTAAAACTACCCAAATGTGGACGAATTAAGACTTCTGGATTGGGAGTCAAATAGATTTACAATTTTTAGCTGATTGATTTTTACTGAATATATATCATTTATCATTATTAATTGTTGTTATTCTTACAAGAATAAAAGAATGCTATATTTACAACCAGTGTTCTGTTAGCAGTCAAAATACAAATATAGCTAAGTAACATGCATGACGAATATGATTGGGCGCAAGCGTGCTCGCACACACACACACACCCCTATTAAATATTCCATTAAATATCTGAAACGCTAAATACAAGGACAGAAAAATATTTTGTCAGTTCAATTGTAGTAGATTTCAACCTGCACTTGACCCAAAAAATTTCACTGCCCAACAAATTGGGTATTTTCCCGAAAAATGTTATCTAGTGTCCGAACATATATTTGTAATAAAAATCGACTAACAAACTACAGTTCAGAAATCAAAAGGTATGCCGATACACATATACAATTTCGTTTATTTTATAACAAAAAACTAGACTACGATTTCCAAAATATTTGAACATTTAATTAGGTGGACCAGTGCTCGATTCTGTGGCCCGTTTATGGTATTTGAGATAATTTACTGACTTTCCATCGACAAATTTCTAGTTTTTGTAGTACTATTTTATAAAATAAAATGGGGTTTCCTGTCTTGACCGTTAAATAGTTTTATCGGGCTTTAAAATTACACAAAATCAGTATCGTTCCCGAGTGCACGCCACTGAGCATTTTTAGTGTACGCAGAAAACTGTACACGAAAGGCGGTAGATACGCGTATTGTTCAACGCTTGGCGTTACGTGTAGCCTCTCACAAGCCCCAGTACGTGTGGACCAATCAAAGGCCTAGTTACTAAGCTTAACATATTCAATATCCACTTTTCCGATTAGCAAAACACGCGAAAGGGCGATTTTTTTGGTCATTTTTGTACAGCTTATATCAATGAAAAGAGGTATCTTTCTGCTAAGTAATTGCCTTTAATCGGCGTTTTCACAATGAAAACAGATAGGCCTAAGTAGTTTCGGTTGATGACGATGGGTCCAGTTTCTTTGAAACGCAATGGAATTAGTCACTCACAGCTGGGCTGCGTTCGCATTAAACAACTCTAGTCCATATCGAATGACGTTGATGTAACATCGCTAAGTCAATTTAACGATTGATTTATTGATATTTACATGCGCAAGGTAAACTACATAGCGAGGACAGTGGTTGCTATAAATAAAATTGAACTTAGCATCTAGATATCGTTTGTCAATCGTTGCTCTCGTCATGCGCGCACGTAAATTAATATACAGTAACGTTTTAATGTGGGGAACCTTATAAAAAAGTTAGGAAGCATTTCGTTTTGGAAATAAACTGTATTTCGTGATATTTCATCTCAGAAAGTAGTCGGTGATCAGCACTAGTTCGACATGTAAACCTACTCGTCCTGGGCAACCAATTTTTCTGACCCTGTTACGTATTTCACAAAGTATAAACCACCAAAATCTTGAATAAACTATATTTTCCAAACATCATATTGACATATAAAAATACAAAATAGTGAGGCGTGTTCATTTCATTTTAGTAAGTTGTCTCACAAGGTTAAAGAGTTGAACCTTTCCTGCTTGTATACATATCAATCCCCAAATTAACCAAGATCAGCAAGTCTCGATTGGGTATGCAGTGGAGTGGAATTATATAACGATAATATTGATTCCGGTTACAAATAAAGCCGATATGAATGGAACCAGTGTGTCAATTTGCCTCTTAGTAGCACTGTTTCAGAGAGTGCAGGACACTTAACTCTATCATATTACAAACCGTTTAACTGTTTACCGAGTTCGGAAATCAATACATTCAACCCTACAGAAGAAAGCAAAAATATAATACACAGTAATTTATCTAATAGTGGCTGAAACATCGCTCTCTAAGTGACACTGAACCCATATTTGAGGTTATCTTGTTTTCCAATACATAGGGGGTATTATTATATATATATATATATATATATATATATATATCAGACTTGTATTTTTTTATTATAATGATGCTCGACTCATCCATTCATGCATAACATTCATTACATATATGGCCATCTATTAACAGCAAATATTGGTAACAATCAAGTAAAATATAAATATTGTTGTTTTACGACCACTTTTGAGCACATGATAGGCTAAAGAGGCAGAGCAACTTCCGACGGTAATGAGTGAATGCGAAAGGATAAAACACCCTTCTGACATTGCCCAGCTGGGATCTGAACCCAGCTGTTATAGATCTGTAGACAACGGCATTAGCGGATTGTGCTTTCGAGGCAACCTGGTAACATCCAACCGAAATAGTATGACCATTTTTGTCACGTAAAACAAAACAGCTGAAATTGGCTAAATATTAATAAAGCTCCAATGATAGTAGTTGTATCAGGATGTTTTTAACATCCCCTCAGCAGCTGCCAAATTAAATAGAAAGTTCTCAGTAGCTGGAGCCATCTTTCTCTCTCTTAACTGTTCCAATGTAATCACTTGCTGGCCGGATTCATCCACAGTATCCGATAATCCTTTTAGGTTATTTAGCAGTTCTTTCACTTTCAAGGCAACTGTCTAGAAAAAAGGAGGAAATTTCAATTAGAGAAAATTCGCTCTAATCACTCACCTGGCTGTTTGATGTTACCGGGTGCTGACGAGCATCCAGGAGAAAATACTATTTACCACACATAATATTATGAAGACCAATTCCATAATCCGATAGAACCTGGTGGTCTGACTTGAAAGAAAATAAACTGATGAAAAAAGTGCACAGCCTAATAATCGACTGGATAGCAAAAAACAAAACAAAAAATAACAAGCAATCATTTGGCAGTAAAATGTTTTGTTTGTTGTTGTAGTATACAGTTAGTGTACAATCCCTACGCAGTTTGTTTGAAGAAGACACAGGATTTATCAGTAGAATGATTTGAGACTGAATATTCAAACTTTGCATGCAATGAAAAACAAAACTCACCTTTATGAGAACTTGATTAGATTTTGTTTCATCTTCTGCACACTGTACAATGTAAGTTGCCAAGTCTTTGTGAAGTTTTCCCATTGAAAAAACTTCTGAAATTGGAAAATACACATAAACCCAAAATTGCATGAAATTTTTAAAACAGCTATAATTTAAAAAAATAATAAAATATTTAAAAAAAGCTATTTCTCAATAAAAACAATTTAGGATTATTGCTTAGCTCTGATGACTAATCTTTTCTTGTTTAAAATGATTGGATATATAAAAAAAACACAATTTTACCATATCCATAAACTTTTAGTTACAGCATCAAACAAATAATGTCAAGTTAATATTATGACTCTGAAATAACATATTTTACTAAATATAACAGTAGATAACTGGTTTATAATAAATTAATATGCGAGTACAGTATTTGCTAGATACAGTGTCAAGATTAGGTATAAGCCAGTTGCATTTGTTTCCCAGGTGGCATAACCCAAGAGTTTAATAAAAAGTATCCCAGACATTGAAGTGTGATTATACAAGCTCTGTTACCACAATAACACATTTTTAATATACGAGGTCATTCCATAATTCTGTGTGAATTTGAAAGATTTTTTAAAAGTTGGAACTGTACATTTTAAATCAGTAAAACCAACATTATCTACTAAGCCTCTCCACCCTACTAACAAGCTTATAATTCCATCTCTGTAAAAAGACACTAGCTTTAATGCAAAAAAGGTTTGCCAATTCATTATTATCTCCTCGATACGGACTTCTGCAGATTTCGGAAAAAATGGTAATTACTTGGGTTAATAATTGAACAGTAAGCAAGAAGAAGTATCAGTTCCCAAACGAAGTTATTAATTTGTTGCACACCATTTGAAGCAGAATTCAGATTAGGATGGTCTTTGCGGAACACAACCAACTATCTATTCCCCTGTGGAACCATAACTACTTTCTGTTCATTAACACTAGATTTTTGTATTGGTTCTGCATTCAATGTGGTGAGTTTTCAATAGTAAACGTTACGAGTCATCTTCTGGTTAGGTTTAGGAAGCTCAACACGAATCAAACGTGACATAATCGACCAAATCAAAATTAACATTTTCTTGCTTGTAGTTCTCCCTTTGCTAGTACCAACGCAGAGCATCGATTTTTGATCATATGTTCAGGTTCAGTCCAGGTTCTCAGTGAGCTAAGTGGATCTATTCACTTGTTGTTTGTAACTGGCTTATGATACTTCGTGTGGCATTCACCTACTGAGTTTGAATAGTTTTTCCTGTATTTATACATACAGGTAATGATGGATGACACTGGAAGATTAAAATACATTTTACTCAATCTGATACAACTAAAGGTTTGGAACTGTCTCCTCAAGATTAGCCGGGTCATTCTTGTCATACATTTCTACAACACCGGTTTGGCAACCCCTGAATCATTTAAACCATTATCGAGTGATTTCAGTTCCTACCATGAACACCATTCAATTTTCCCACTGCAGTAATTACATTTTCCCCACTTGAGAACATTAAATACAAAACACATCATTTGAATTGACTAACATTCACTTTTCAGAAATTATGGCCTCAAGTATATAATATAAAGGTGGAGCACGAGAAATAAAATGTTTGAAACAACGATGAACCAAAAATACATGGCTTTCTCTTACCGACTCTACACGTCTATGGCTACCTTCTAGAATTTAATCTATCAAGATCAATCTCTGTCCCTAGATTTTCTCTGTCGTGCCAATTCTGTATTAACCAGAAATAGCTCGAGTCAATCTTTTAATTACTCCCACCAACAATATCCTGCTGTAACTCTATGGACCACGATGTCAACAAATAAATGGAAGTTTACTGCAATGAATCCGCCAGGGAGTGGTCGTTCTGTGCTCCTGCTTAGTATTGAGTGTTTATGCCCGTGTGATTCATGATTAAAACCATGCTTATCAGATACGATTAATTAACTAGCTCTTTAATGCACAGACAACTATGAATGTTAATAACTATTACTATGACGACGTTGATGGATGAAAATGTCACAAAACATTTCACAAATAAGATCTACACATTTCAGAAACAATTCACAGTAATTAATTCGCATAAGCTGGGCCGATTAGCATAAACAAACTTGCTACCAATGTATTATCGTTTATCAAATTTCAATAAAGACAACAGGCAAATGTAACAAATGTTGTCATTCACACTTTAGTCAGGTATATTACTTCACGGGTTGTCTGTTTTTATTGTTGTATTTTAATAGATGTACCTTTCCCACAAAACATTAATCAATCAATAAAAGTATTTAGCGCATAAATATTAAAATATAGTACAATATAATAAAACATATTGAGCAAGCCTCTTCTGTCACTGTGGCTGCGTAATTTTTTATTTATCAATTCAGTCAAATTATGGGGGTAAATGTTGGTCAATCAAAAGACGAACATAAGTCTTGTTTGAGAAATAGATTAACATGGGAGTTACTGAAAAGTAGATTTTAACATTGGACACAATCCATTGTCACGATCAGACAGAGCTCATAAGATGGATATTCTATGGAAATGACATGAAGTGAGGCACTGTGTGTGTCTGTAAACACACACACACACACACACACACACACCATATAAAGAATAAAATACAATCATATTCTTAGGTACAGTAATTCTCTATGTTATTGAAAATAGCTTTTTGAAACAGAAGTTCCATATTAGCAAATAGGGATGCGTTTTCCTTTTTCAACCGGGTCACAACACAAGATATGATGCCATAACTGATAGGAGGAAAGCCACCAAATGAAATGTTCCTCAATCCTTGCCTGATTAACTTCTAAATACATTTAAGGTGAGCAGCCCCCTCTTAACACATCCATTTCATAACATTATGAAAAGACACTGGTCACAGTGACACAACACTATTGCCTCCATCCCAATCTTAAACCAGTAAAGGACAGATGGAAATGTTAGGTTATCAAGATTGTCTACCTCCAAATATTGGCTAATTTCAGATAATGTAATGTACTACTGCAGATTATTCTTAAACCCTGACAAACATGCCCAGATTCAAAGCTGCTAATATTAATGTTAAAATTGAACTAGTCCATAATTTACATCTTCCAGTCACAGTCCACAGGTTAGTGGTTTAAAGTCCAAATTATTCCCAAATTCAGCATTCACAGCATGGATATATATATATATATATATATATATATATATAATCAATTGGCTTGTCTATAACCTGCAGACAGTTATAGAAGTTAAATCATAGAGCAGATGTACCATGATGTGCTACAGCAAACAAACATTCCTTTTGGCCACTTAAAGGTAACACTGCATGGAAAACTTCATCTATAATACACAGTGGGAGTCAGATGTCACACCTAGTCTACTTTGTAGTTCTGGACTACACCGACATTTATCAAAAATACAAGCTCTGATTGTTACTATTTTGATTTTAAATATTACACCGATTTATAATGTTTTTTTTATAATTGTCCAAATCTAACTCTAAAGATCAATCCTAATGATAAGCCTACTTATAACTAATGAAAGACATACTTCCTGAATCAAGGTCACTTATTTGATGGAAAAAGAATTGTTCTGTTTTGAAATGGAAAAAGATTATGACAGTATAACAGATGGTGACCTTTTTGAAAAGGAAAATGGTGCTCGAGAAGAAAATTCCCTTCTTAAATTGAAAGCATAAAATTAGCATATTTCACAATAGAAATGAGGAAATATGCTATATTTTGAAATGAAATTTGACTTTGTTTGAAAAATTTATTTGAAAGAAACTGGATATGCCTTTTCTGAAATGCAAAATTGATATTCCTATACTCCTACAGCCCTAAAACACTCAACACAAACCTTTAGCATGAGTAGCCACCACAATCTCATTTGTGCTAAGGTTCACAAACAAATCATAAAGGTCTGGTCTGCAATTATAATAAGATCAAACATTTAGCAACAAAATATGACAACTTCATACAGTACTAGAATACCAGTACACCGTTGAGTTTTCGAATAATAATTCACTGTTTATTATTAAGTGATAGCCATATGATAAGTATGAAAATAGTTAAGACAGACGTTTAGGATCAAACGGGCCAAAATTATGTAATTTCCCAGATACCTATTTTCAACAGAAGCATCCCTAAAACCTGCAACAAAATGACTATGTGATTTCATTTCACTCATCTCAGGACTACCAAAAAGAACATATGGATATATCATGGCCCAGTCTTGTCTGTGCCACACAAATGCTGGCAGGGACCTGAAAATAGCATATAACAATACTAAATTAGCATCTCCTAACTGCCTGGAAAATGTATCTGATTCCTGAAAGCATTCGCATATGAACATCCCAGACAGTTTCTAAACATATCTGAATAAGAATACCCTGAAAAAGTGTCTTAAATACATTTGAACATGATTACTTATTTAACAGGTTTTATAACTGTAATATAACCAGAGGAAACAGATTTCAGTTGCTCTTGATTTAAGGATATTTGAATCCACGAAATGTTTCTTTTATACAGGGATGATAAGAGAAAGAAAAAAGCTGGAAAATTTTGAAATTTAGGCAATTTTAGAGCCGCCTGCAGGCATCCCGATATTATATTTATGGTTGACTTTTTTGGGAAATATTTAAAAATTGCCAGAAACCCACGGGGAATTCTCACCCCTGTTTGTAGCTATTTTCCATACATAACAGGACAAAGGAGGTGAGCAATCTCCTCAAATAAGACAGCCGGACGAAGAAGAAACAACAACCAGTCTTCACCTTTGAGTCGAGATTCAAACCTCAGCCATACTCAACTGCACTGACAAATAGGGACTAGGGATGTGCCCATATGGTGCTAGGATATGAAGCCTTTGTTGTTGTCACTTAGTTAGCTAACAAAACATCTATTGCCATTTCACCCTATGCATGCTCTGGATATGACATACTATCTAAGTGAGGTTAATTACATAATATGTAAGTTATTCAAGAAGCTACCTAGTAACTGTTAATAATTCCTCAACACTGGAATGATAGAGGACAATTCTCTTTTTCAGCAACATTCCCGTCACAAGTAATATCACTTCAATGCCAAATTTAGCAATTATATCTGTAAATACAATAATGTAGTCAATGCATTAGAACACACACACACACACACACATGCACACACGCAAACAAACAGAGAGAGAGATAATTGGCTTCTAAAAAAAAACATATTGTGGTGGAGATCCACTGAATTATTGATTAAGAACTGAATGCTGAAAATAACTAATTGCTGAAATTGAGATATATGATTATCATTTACCTTTAGATCACCGGGATAACAGCCAATTAAAAATAGAATACAATATTATATACAGAAATGTAAATGCAATGCTGTCTTTTGGGGCGACTGGTTCACTCATCCATAAAAAATGAGTACCTGACAGGACGCGTTGGCTATGTGTTTGAGTAATGCTTTGCGCCTATAATGGCAGCATGTATTGTATGCTCCTGGGGTTGAGATAGGCTGGGTAGCAACAGGATCTCATTTGATGTCCATATTATCGCCAGCCCTTCCAGTGTTTCCCATAAGAACTCGGTTTTTGCTTATGTATTCTTATTTTATTTTTAATATTTTAATTTTTCACTTATTTTATTTCTATAATTATAATGAATTATAGTAGAGATCAGCTGCTTGCATTACGACCTATGGTGGTAATACCATTCGTTTGGCAATGCGCCACGTAGTGGAACACATCCAAAGCAGATTGGGTCTGATGCCAGGAATTTTGATAACTGTGCCAATAACACCATATAAGGCACAGCTGTACAAAATGTAAATATTGGATCCTATTAACTGTCAGTCGATCTGTAATAAAGTCTGATGAAATATCTGATGTTGTTAAGAATATGATCTCGATGCTCTTGTCATTACAGAGACTGGGCTGATGGTAATGTCTCAGACCAGAAAATTGTTGGTGATGTGACTCCAGCTGGATATTCTTTCCACCATGCAACTCGGATTCACAAGAAAGGTGGGGGAGTCGGCATTCTGTTCCATGATTATTTGAAGTGTGAAACCCATTTGCGTTTTCAAGCTAAGTCCTTTGAAAATTACCAACTGACTTTTATATCTAGTGGATAAGTGTTCGTGTAGCTATTATCTACCGATTACACCCCACTAAGAAAAATGGCCTGAAAGCAGCAGATTTCTTCAAGGAACTTTCGGGATTTGTTGACTCTCTTGCTACCAACAGTGGTCATCTGTTGTTCTTAGGTGATTTCAATATACATTGTGATTGCCAGAGGAATGCAGATACCAAACAACTGGCTGACATTCTTAGATCTGCCAATCTCAGGCAGCATGTCCAAGAAAGAACACTCAAACATCGTCACATCTTAGATCTTGTCATCTCCCGTGATGATGACAATTTGATTAAGGGTGTGTATGTGTCTTCCATGCTGTCTGATCATTTCCTTGTTGACATTAATGTATCTTTACAGAAACAATCTGTTTCAGCTAAAGTTATTTCATATAGAAGATATAAGTCAATTGACAAGGAGGCTTTTCTTGCTGATCTGCGAGTCTCTTCTCTGGTATTGGATCCACCGGATGATGTGGATCATCTGGTGGATCTCTATGATAATACATTGAGAGACATTGTAGATCAACATGCACCTTTAAGGACAAAGGAAATGCCAAGCAGACCAATGCTTCCATGGTATAATAAGAACATACAGGCTGCAAAGAGACACAGAAGGTATTGTGAGCGTCTGTGGATCAGGACCAGTTTGTGTGTTCATTTTGAAATGTTCAAGGTCAGTAAAATTCTTGTTAAAAATACCCTTGCCTCTGCTAAATCTGAATACTATAATAGAATGATCAAAGCATCCAAGGGAAATCAAAGGACTGTTTTCAGTGTTGTGAATAAAGTATTGCACAAAAAGTCAAAACTGTCCTTCCAAATAATATCAACTCAAATAAAAATATGGCTGTAATTTATTTTAATAACTTTTAAATATACATATAATTTAGTCCAGCACTTTTTATCATTAGGTGCGCCATTCGGGAGAGTTCTGCATACCCATGATGGATACATTTGAGCCTTATCAGACAGTTGCTGAAAAAGTCATCTAATGCTTTCTGTGCAGTTGACCCTATGCCTACATGGCTTGTGAAAGATAATCTGTATTTGATAAACTCCATTACTAAATATAGTTAACAAATCATTATCTCTGGTGTTTTCCAAGATCCATGAAAGCGTCCCTTGTAAAACCATTAATACAAAAAAATCTATGGACCGTAATATTTAAACAATTACAGACCTGTTTCAAATCTTACATTTTTATCTAAAGATAGGAAAGGCAGTTGCTTTCCATCTAAATAAATATTTAATCTAATAATAACCTTATTTAATCACTACAGTCTGCCTATAAAAGTGGTCACAGCACTGAAACAGCCTTGGTTCGAGTGAAAAATGATATTATGATGTCATTTGATCAATGTCAGCCAGTAATACTTGTTCTTCTGGACCTGTCTGCTGCATTTTGATACAGTTGACCATAATGTACTTTCTCTAGGTTAAAATACGTCTGTCAGGCAGAGTACTTGAATGGTTTAGATCCTATCTGGAACAACGCTCCCAGAGAGTGTCTGTTCATGGTATTTTATCTGACGTTCAGTTTTTGTTATCTGGTGTACCACAGGATTCAGTTCTTGGTCCTCTGGTTATCAGAGTGTATACCCGTCCTCTTGGGATCATTGCGCAGCGATATGGGGTTAAATATCACTTGTATGCTAATGACACACAGCTGTATATATCACTGGATCCTGACAATGAGTTAAATTTCTCCTCTTCCTTGAAGAATTTAGAACATTGTATTGCCGATATTCGGCTATGGATGACTCAAAATCTTCTAAAACTAAATGGTAATAAAACAAATATTTTATATTTGGCATCACCACATTGTGTTAAATCCCTAAAGACACCAGCATTACAGATGGGTGCATCTTCGATTACCCCTAATGGGTCAGTAAAAAATCTAGGGGTTATTTTTGACCAATGTATTAACATGCATGAACATGTCACATCAGTATGCTGAGCTGCCTACTACCATCTTAAGAACATCCACTGTTTAAAAACATTCTTGACACAAGAATCACTTGTAACTGTAGTTCATGCCTTTGTTACATCTCGTATAGACTATTGTAACTCCCTGTTATATGGCATATCTGATTATAACATTAATCGCCTTCAGCGAATTCAGAATAGTGCAGCTCGCATTGTAACAAATACCAGAAAATATGATCATATCACACCAATTCTTCAAAAACTACATTGCCTACCTGTTAGACAGCGTATCCATTTTAAGATTCTGTTAATAACTTATAAATCTATTAATGATATAGCACCAGAATACCTGTGTGAACTGGTTTCCATTAGAAAGTTATCCCGAAAACTCAGGTCATCCAGTCAGATACTATTGCAGGTGCCAGTGTCTCGGCTCAAGTCATATCGTGATTGTGCATTTAGTGTTGCAAACAGTTATATTTATTATCTTTTTACTAGTAATAACTATTGAGGTAAACAGTTTTTTAAAGTAGAATACATTGGAACTTCTGATATTATATTGGTATTTGTGTATATACTACCAGAAAGCAGTTATTCTCAATGGGTGTACAAACATTATATATTTACACAGAATGGAATCAACACAGTGGAAGTGATTGGACTTGGAGCACAACAAAAGCCCCAAAGGGTCGTTATCAGCAATGTGTTCCCTAGATAAACTATGTGTAGCCCAAGTAGATGATAGCAGTGACAGTGAATCAGACTTTGAGCTGTCCAGATAAATTAGAACTGGAAGTTCCCAACATGCAACTTATGCAGATATAGAACATGATACGATGTTGACGATTCTGCCGGAGACCTCATAATCATTGCTTGTTCTGTACAATCTGCCTTCATACACAGAGGGGATGAAATTTGCGAATTATGCATTTAAGAGCCACTCTAGGTAGTGTCAAAATCATTGTCCATGATTATGAAGTTATATTGTCTTGTAGATATACATCCGTTCTGAGTAATGTTATTTTGATATATAGTGTAAATTATATTTATATATGCCGCGCATGGCACATCAATTTCAAAACAACAGTCGAACAATCGCCAACCTTAACGAACAGACTTGTTATATTGGCATTGGGCTCTCCTGTTATGAACGATGCATATTTCAAATTCAAGCATTGTTAGCGAGCAAGCCCGGGTTACAAAGTTATCATAATATATTTATTAATGGCCTGTTCTCCAGTTAATGTTTCAGCACTTTAGCAATCACTAGCTGATTGGTTTATTTTTGTTCCAAAATGCACTTATGCATTTAAATAAACGTTTCACCCTGTCAGCAATCACACTCTGATTTGCCCATTTCTTTTCCCAAATGCACCCATGTCTTTATCACTACATGTACGACCACCCATCGGGTGTGACTTGAGAGCATATGAGCATAAATCAGACGTAGCCCATTAATCCAAACAAATTAGTCGTTGTATATATGTACACTTAAAGATGACCTTGCTGGTATCGATAGGTTGTAACAGTATATGAAAATAATACCTATAATAATGTATATTTAATAAATAATATGTAATATAATAATACCCCAAATAATGTCTATAACAACCCTGTAATGATTTAAAAGATAATAATTATTTATCTGTGAAAATAACCTTAAATAGGTGTGTTTTAGAAGAGACTTGAAATTTCCAAGAGTCGACGCATTTCTAATATTTGCCGGCAACTTATTCCACTAAGTGGGGGCTGCAACACTAAATGCACAATCACGATATGACTTGAGCCGATACACTGGCACCTGCAATAGTATCTGACTGGATGACCTGAGTTTTCGGGATAACTTTCTAATGGAAACCAGTTCACACAGGTATTCTGGTGCCATATCATTAATAGATTTATAAGTTATTAACATAATCTTAAAATGGATACGCTGTCTAACAGGTAGGCAATGTAGTTTTTGAAGAATTGGTGTGATATGATCATATTTTCTGGTATTTGTTACAATGCGAGCTGCACTATTCTGAATTCGCTGAAGGCGATTAATGTTATAATCAGATATGCCATATAACAGGGGAGTTACAATAGTCTATACGAGATGTAACAAAGGCATGAACTACAGTTACAAGTGATTCTTGTGTCAAGAATGTTTTTAAACAGTGGATGTTCTTAAGATGGTAGTAGGCAGCTCGGCATACTGATGTGACATGTTCATGCATGTTAATACATTGGTCAAAAATAACCCCTAGATTTTTTACTGACCCATTAGGGGTAATCGAAGATGCACCCATCTGTAATGCTGGTGTCTTTAGGGATTTAACACAATGTGGTGATGCCAAATATAAAATATTTGTTTTATTATCATTTAGTTTTAGAAGATTTTGAGTCATCCATAGCCGAATATCGGCAATACAATGTTCTAAATTCTTCAAGGAAGAGGAGAAATTTAACTCATTGTCAGGATCCAGTGATATATACAGCTGTGTGTCATTAGCATACAAGTGATATTTAACCCCATATCGCTGCGCAATGATCCCAAGAGGACGGGTATACACTGTGATAACCAGAGGACCAAGAACTGAATCCTGTGGTACACCAGATAACAAAAACTGAACGTCAGATAAAATACCATGAACAGACACTCTCTGGGAGCGTTGTTCCAGATAGGATCTAAACCATTCAAGTACTCTACCTGACAGGCTAAACATGTATTTTAACCTAGAGAAAGTACATTATGGTCAACTGTATCAAATACAGCAGACAGGTACAGAAGAACAAGTATTACTGGCTGACATTGATCAAATGACATCATAATATCATTTTTCACTCGAACCAAGGCTGTTTCAGTGCTGTGACCACTTTTATAGGCAGACTGTATCGTAATTCTGAGGATTTTCTTACAACGTAAATTGTTTCCAACCCACTGCACCAAAAACACATAAGACTGCTACATGTTTTGCCTCATAATGGTAGTTGCCCATCCGACTTAGTATTTTGGACCAGCCACCAGCCTGATGACAGGACACACCAGCCCCGGGTTAACAAATTTGTCTGGCTCTGAAATTTAGCGTCTTGAATTGCCACACTAAAATGTGCAGTGAAATCTGGTATACAAATGTGTTCTTCATGATATAAAAAGAATCATCCGATAAAAGTGGAGTAAAAAAGAAGGCCAGATTGATCATACCTCATATGAAAAAGATAATGTATCTTTAATTTCTGAATGCTAAAGCTGTGATGTGATGCCAACCAATTTTTATTTAAGTTTGTTTCTTAATTGGACTATGTAGAATTTATTTTCGCAAGCTATTGATATCTCTTCTTTTGGACATGAACATTATTTTGGGCAAGTACTGAAAGTGGAACAACATTCAAGAGTAACATGAGTACAAACATTCATACGTTGTAAAATACATGTTTCATTTTATAATTTCTTATGATCAAGATCATAAATTATAATAATCATATACAATATGGCATAGCATCATCAATTTTATGATTCATGTCAACATGTGAAGATTAGAGACGAATATAACAAAACGCCATGATGGCGTTAAAATGTTATATACCGTTATAAAATAACGTTATTACGACATGTTGTTAGCTGGATAGTGTCCGCTCTGAAGTGAAGTGCATAATTTTGTCTTGATGTTGAGCCTTTGGGTGACACATTTTGCAACAATAATCTAATACACACACACACACACACACACAACACATACATATATATATATATATATATATATATATATATATTTAAATTGGGAATATATTGACACTAATTAGTCATGAATCATAGGTGATATGATACAAATAATATGTTTTAAAATATAAATTGTGCTTGTCTATTATTTGCTGTTTGTTTAATTGTTTTGTTTGTTCGTTTTGCATGATTTTCGGGTATGATAGAGATACCTTAGGCATTTAATGATGGAAGCAATTATAAATGTGGTCTCGCTATTGCCAGACGTTCATATTCTGTGTTTTGTTTCCCTATTGGTCCAGGTACAAGACGATTTCCGAGATGGGTTTATTATTGGATGTTACATCAGCCTGGAAATAATAGAAGTTGAAATGTTGGCAATGTAATAGTGTTAATGAACAAATCACGGGTAGATATTTTATGTAGCTCAAAAATAGCAATGACCTGCATACTATCATTGTTCTTCTCTTTGAGACGTACCTGTCCATTAGTTGAACTTGGCTGGCTTCGTCTGTTGTCCATTGTCAGCAGATTGTAATATCCTCCGATTGTGTTATTTATGGTATGTTTTAGTTAATTTGCAGACATGAACAAACGTCCATTTCTATGATTTCCACAAACTGGCACAGTTCTCCAGCATCGATTTGGCGCCAATAACTTAAATAGTTTCCATGTGAAATAACTTAGACCTATAACACAACACACAAAAACTAGTGAACGAAAATGGGCGATAATATATATATGTGTGTACGCGCGCGCGTGTGTGTATATGTGTGTGTGTGTGTGCGTGTGTGCGCGCGCGTGTGTGTGTTTAGGGTACAAAGTAAGAGGCAACAGGCACAGAGCATCAATATATCTAAACATCCTTCGAAACCTACCTCCATAAATCTAAATACAACTATACATACATTAATCTAAAAATAAAATGTTCCACACCTCCACATATTGATAGATGTGTGCTTATACCTAAGCATGTGTCTGGTCTACTCATCAGCCTGTGGGAACCAGTTAATTCGCTTTTCGTACGCGACAAATATGTCACGCCACAGGAAAGCGGCTACATGCAGGCTATGTACAAAAAGCGGAAGCACGTAAAAACATATCATTTGTTACCACAGCTCGCAACAAACAACACGTGCGTGTGGTTCAATGGTGACTTGCTACATACATATCATAAACTATTTGACACCAGAGTTTACATTCAACAGTAATTTCCAGTGGTCCAAAAGAAACCTGTATATAAAACATTTCGACACCTCAGATGCTGACCTCAGCTTTATTCTGGGTTCGAATAACTGAATAAACCCTACCTATATGAACCATGTATCAATACACGTCCGACTGGTTTGGCGTCGAAGTTCTTCTCTAACCTAAGTGAAAATTCAAGCCCTATATATAGCCTCAGCGTGTTAACAAACATTACAGTTTGTTCATAACAAAGAGAATGTACACTAACTCAGTATGGACTCACTAAAGCGATAAACTAAAATAAAAACAAAGTAGCAATACGCACAATGGATTATTACTGGACTAGAACGAAATATCGTCTCAAACCTGAGTAAATACTACGATTTACTCGAACCTAACAGCTAACGCTCATACGTTTCCGTTCATCACTAAGGGAACGTTGATCGGCATTTATTTATATATGACATTTATATTAGAATACAATATGAAATGTAAGAGACTCGTAATTATAATATTTTGCGCATAATAATATTACCATTATATATTGTCTCCACTCAGCAATCATTGTTTGGTGTGTCCAAATAATGTTCGTTTTTAAATTGATTATTTTTATATGGATCATTCAATCTGTTTTCTACATTTACACTTATCCAGATTGTATTAAGCACTATCTATTAGACACAAATCAGGCTTGTTTCATCAATTAGGTATTATCTCACATGATTTATGCTGTGTGAGTTTAACACAGAATCACAATAGCAACTGTGTGATATATGGGAATATGCTATACTGAGAAATAAAAATTGTGTAGTACAACATTTTGTGTAGGCATTAACTTGTTTTCTTCAAGGAATGTGCTATATGTTTTTTAATAGTGAACTTCAATTTGCCAATAATCGATTTCATTGCAGCAATAAGTAATATCACAAACACGCATACATACAAACACGCAGACACACAACCCACACACACACACACACACACACATTTATGATAGTATATAGTGATGATTCTAATGAGGTTATTGATTATAATTTGGAGGTGTAATCACTGCATCCCATTTTCAAACATAAATAAGTTTTAACATGGTGTTATTTCTTGGAATATTACTATGTTATGTTAATTAGGTTGTTGACTAGTCTTTGTTATCTAGGAATATATTTATATGAGATTCAAGTCGATCTTAATGCAATTGTAGAAAATCCAAATGTTTAAGAACTAAGGGAATGTGTACAAAGAGATAACATTTAAACAAAATCAAGATAAATGTATAGCAATCATAGCATTGAAGTCATCAAAATGAATAAGTACAATTATAGGTAATCTCAAATAATACATTTACCTCAATATTTATAGGTCCAAACCTCAAATGTTATTCTCGAATATAAATATAAAGTGTCGCATTTTCAACATATATATATATATATATTAAAACGTATATATCCCTCCGCTAGTATCACATGCACACACACACACACGGACGCGCGCACACACACACACACACACACACACAATACGTCTTTCCACAAACACACACATATACAAACACACAAACATACACACACACAAACACATTCACAAACACACATAACAAATTAATGTATATTTATAAACATACATATTTGTGGAAGTAACGGATGTCAATTTACTAGATAGTGAATTATGTTACACAAATATCATAAAAGCCTTAAATTCGTGGAAAGAGCTGCCGTATGTCGTTCCTGAAACAATACCAAAAAAATTGCTCATAGATAAAATCTAGTTCGCCGCTAATAAACAGCGAACTCACAATTCACACATTTATAGCTTTGATGTCCCATTTGTGTGTATCTTTGTCATGATAAGTAGCACAGATAGCCACATATCACCAGCATCCGGCTTCAAACAAAAGCAAATAAAGGAGTTTCATCCTTCACTTTTTTCATAACATTGACATCCGATTGACAGATTTAGTCTCAAACAATGTATTGTTCATTGTTTCTTAAATAGTTCTAAATACATGAAAATATAACCCTGCAGTATCAACCCAGCAGATGAAAAGCATTGGGAATCTCAGAATAGAAAAAGATAATTGAACATTATATATATATATATATATATATATATATATATATATATATATATATATATATATATATATGATGTGTGTGTTGTGTGTATGTGTATGTATGTATGTATGTATGTTGTGTGTGTGTGTGTTTCTCCCTCTGTGGTTGTATGAATGATCGTATTTGTGTGTGAAACGATTCCCTAGACACCGCTTCCTCGGCTTCATATTCTAGATGCGATCATCTGTGATGCTGTACAACTCAATCAATATGTGCACGTGGGCTCACCTACACATACACACAAACATAGAAATAAATACACACATATATTTTATTCAATCATTGAGTGGGTGAGTGAGTCAGATAGTGAGTGAGTCAGTTAGTTAGTTACTTAGTTACATAGTCAGTAATTCGGGCAATCAATCAATCATACTCTCAAAAGGTGATTTAGTCAATAAACCAGTTAGTCAGATAGACAAAGATTTAATAGTAGGACCAGTGGGTTTATCAACGAGTCAGTGTCGGCTGTATCTGGTTTTATGTTTATCCATTATTACCAATTGATATATGTACATTTGGTTGTTCGATTCTTTAAGTAATACCGGAATTAAATACAAAATTAATTTCTTGTTTCCAGTGTTTTCAAAGACATCTACAGCTGTGTGTGATACATCAAGTATCATTCATCTTGTTCATTGAAATCATTAGCATGTGTAGGTATTATAAGTATATACATCAAGCCTAGAATTTTAATTAATTATCAAACTTATTAAAATACGTTTTTAAATTCCGCATGCAATACCACTTTTACTGAAACACCAGGCGTCGTGATAAAAGAAGATATATATATATAAATATATATATATATATATATATATATATATATATATATATATATATATATATATATATATATATGTAGCAAAACTCAAAGGACGCCAATTATCAGGGGTTATAGGCCAGTGGAAGAGAACAAATCCATAACATTATCTTGCCATTCTGAGTCAGTCTTTACTACCTTGGTATAGATACCTATCTCAGATTGAATATCATTGGTTTGGTATATGCAATGGAACAGGGAGTAGCATTACAATAGGACCACTGAATAGATAACATCATGCAAGTCTGATTACATGTTTAGCAAAACAAAGTGATACTATTGACGGATTAAGCACAATAAATAATACCGCCTTAAATATACCCTGTAACTTAATTACTGATAAATTAATATCAACAAATTAATAAGTTTGTGTTTATTTTATTATTGTTTGTTATTGTACCAAATAGAGTTTACTCTTTCTTGTTATTTGTCTTCTTCTTGAGATCCTCAACGATATATTTTCCTGACTTCAAACATTATAACTTCACATAAGGGACTGATGGAATAAATGTCACTTGTGGGTTACCTAATAATGAACATGGTAACCCTGATGTTTATTTCTATTAATGGATGGAGCATTCTATGACAGAATGGAGAAATTATACTCAAAGCTAAACAACTGGATTAAAATGTTGTATATCATTACTAAAATATGTTAATATTTCAGTTTCACCGTCAATACCGATCGCCTCTTCAAACTGTTCTGAGATTGTCGAGAAAGACAACGTGACATTAAGTTGTTTTGTGATTAGTGACCCTGTTTCTGATATTAAGCTTTGTAACATGTCGGACAACAACACGCTATTTATATGGAATAATGCAAGCAAAGCAGAATATCAGGTTTTCAATGTTCATGGTTTGGACAGAGGAGGATATATACTTACAGCTAAGATATACCCGATGGATATTATATAATGAAAAGTTCAGTTTACATTGATATTATGTGTAAGTAATTTTGATTCATTCTGAATTCATAAATGTTTTATATGTATTATTGTCATTTATTTAGAAAAGCAAATATTATTTTGTTCCTTGCTTTATTATATTCTTCATAGGTGTACCTCATAAATATTATTAAAATTCCGAATGTGGTGTACAAGGTATACCTCTCGGTGACAATTATACATTAGAAGTTGGTATAATCGGTAATCTTTACCCATTAGTAACATCACGAAGCTGGTCATTTATAGATTATAATGGAACTCTATACGACATTTCGGCCAGATAATGTTAATGTGTCTATACATCCTGGAATAGAGCGTCTTACAATAGTAGTTAATCTAATAATAACTAATACGCAAACTACAGACTATGGTAACTATTGTCTTGTGGCTGGAAATATCTAAGGAAACTTGACGCCTGTTACACTAGCTGCTGTGCCAATAAGTAAGTACGTATTAAATTAGGTGAAATATTTACATTCCTTAATGAACATGTAACAATGACGTATTCATCAAATCGCAATTTCAATTATAAGTCCACCAATATCACCATCACCACCTCGTCTCATGGACATAACAGCTGTTAACATTCAAATTAACTGGATAGCTGGGTTTATTGGAGGCTTTGAGCAAAGATTTACTGTTGTTTACAAGGGGGGAAAGGGATAATATCGAGTATAAAACTAAAATAGATACTGATCCAGCAGCCAGTAAAGAAGATATAGTGGCGTATGCCTTAATATATTATACTACTGTCCAGTCAAATTACAGATTCAATATTAGGATAAAGTCTGAAAATTACTTTCATGGAGGTTCATTTATTTATGGAGATATGGACCGATTTAGTACATTAGATAAATATCAGAGCTACACTTCATCATTTCAACACAAAATATTCACTATATTCTCTAACTTGTTTAACCTCTTCCTGGAATTCCTAGAGGGCTGTATCAATAAATCTGGTAGTTGACTCTAAAGGGAACTACATGGTTTATCAGTAAAATATTATTGTTTCGTGCGTTTGTGAACTGTTTCATAATGCATTAATAATCTGGTCATTTCAGATAATTTTTCTCGATAGTACAAATTATTTTATGTATTCCATATCTTATTCGCCCATAGGTTTGACAAAACAACCATCTGCTCCTAAATATTGTTGTCTTTGGTTTATAACGCAGTAAAACCCGTCTTTACTAAACCTCCATACATTTTAATAATCTAAGGTAGAGCTGAGACACACTTGATAATATTAGGTTATCTGACTCCTATCCTAGAAGAGAACTGTGTTATGGATACGAACATATGTGATAAAACTAGCATTACTCTGCCAACCAAACAACATCTAAGGTCGTCATATGATGCAGATGTACACGACTTTTCCGTTAGTGTCAGATTGGCCGATTCAAAAGTTATAGAGTTTTTTTTTTTCATTTGGATGTATGGTGGAGAGCACTTGTTTTACCAAGATGTTTATAGCATAGCTGTTGACATAACTGGAAATAAGGCAATAACCTCGACTAGTTTGGGAGTTTCAATTTCTCCTTCGTTTATTCTGTTTATTTCTTAATCTGACGTTCGGCTATATTTAGGTTTAAAGGTTAGTTATTTGAATAAATGGATGGATTGATGGATAGAAGAATGGAATTATGGATGGATTGATGGATGGATAGATAGATGGAAGCCAGACGGAAAGACGGAGAGATTGACGGACAGAGGGACTAACAGATGAAAGTACCGACGGACGGACGGTCACGTATCGATCGGTAGGGACAACCGATAAATGGCAAGATAATTGGATATATTAGTTTGATGTATGATTTAATTTTCATAAACAGACAATATTGGAGTAATAGTGGGAGTAGCCATTGCCATTCTCTCGGCTGTGGCAGTGGTCGTTACTTTTATCATATTGTGGTAACGAGGAATACTTCCTAAATGTTAATATAATTCAGAACTATTATTAGGCCTCTAACAACCAGGTGTATGATAGTATGCATAATACCTTTAGACGTATCGGTTGTATATGAAACGTTTACACATATATGTGTACATATGTAAGTTGATGTATTTGTTTAGCTTTATATGTATATCCCTATCAATATATACATATAATTGTCATTGTTTTTCTTGAGTTGTTAGTGTAATTTAAATTGTAGATTTTATTTTTCTATGCTATATACAATCTAAACTTCTTTATTCTTGCTTGTCGTGGTACGTCTGTTATTTTTTTTATTTGGAGTAGCCAGTGCTAAAGAGAGGTAGGACCAGTTGATGGTTGTGAAAATTATATATTGTAATGGAAACAACGATAAATTGATTTCAATCAGTAATGCTATTACGATTGACTTTAGTATTGATTAATGTTTATTATTCAGTATGGTACAATTACATACACACACGCGCACACACACACACAAACAAACACAACACACACACACACACACACACACACATATATATATATATATATATATATATATATATATATATACTCACATACATACATTCACACACCACACACACACGCGCGCTCACACGTAATAGTTTAAATTAAAATATCATAAATTAGGTACTAGGCTGGAGGTTTACGCGTTTCTACGTTAGACTTAAATCTCCGATATACACTTATTAATAATACATATTTGTAGTTGTATAATTAGAGAAGGAATGAACAAGTAATATTATGAATAGGCAAGATAAATTGTTACTGTTTCAATATCACTACGACCAAATATGACATATATGAGAATGACGATTATATATATTGTTTACAGCTATGCAGATTTTGTCAATATCGCACCTCATTATGAAGAAATCAGATCGGTTTTACCTCACGAAGAAGAAAAGAGAAGCATATGTAAATAAAACCTCTTAGTCACGTATTACGGCAAACGTATTTGTTTTATAAACTATTTATCAATATAGTTCAGTTAATTATTGTATAAGACCTGAACAAAATAGCTCAGCCAAGGAAAGACAAACGATGTCACATTCAACTAGTGGACATGTACGGGCCAGATATTGAGGTTCGTGTTTTCTTTTTACCATTTTTTTAAAATACTTGATATCATAAGGGTTAATGAACAGTGGGTCATAATATTTATTGGATTTCTATGTTTTTGAGGTATTTGACCCTCCAGCAAATATCGCTAGGTATATTATTGAGATGATCCATTTTATATGCGTGGAAACTATATTTCCTGTTTCCCACACTCTAAGAAACGTGTTTCTAGAGCTGTATATTCCGTGCGCTATTTGCGTCTTTGCAGTGACGCCATATATGTGTTTGGTCTGGTTATTCAGCATTTAAATGACTGTAGCAGGCACAGTATACTTAGGGTGGGTAGAAGTATCAAAAGTTAAATTCTGTACAATACATTTTTAACGGAAAGCACGTGATCGTCGGTATCAAACGTTTGAAAAGGCTTTATTATTTTCTCCAATTACAATAATAAATTAATACTCCAGCGGAAGGGGGCAGTCAATATCATAGAATGTGTAAATACTCATGACAATAGGGACACTTTGAATAGCACGACTAGAACATTTGATGCAAATATGTTAAAGCAACATTTTAGCATGAACCAAACTGACAGTGATAAAAACAATGTTTGGCTCGATACTACAAAATGTTGGTGCTGCTATGAATTAAGCAATTGGATATCAAAATGAAAGTACATTTGTTATAAACATTATAACATTATTTGGTCAATATCGCACCTCATTATGAAGAAATCAGATCGGTTTTACCTCACCAAGAAGAAAAGAGAAGCATATGTAAGTAAAACCTCTTAGTTACGTATTACGGCAAACTATTTGTTTTATAAACTATTTATCAATATAGTTCAGTTAATTATTGTATAAGACCTGAACAAAATAGCTCAGCCAAGGAAAGACAAACGATGTCACATTCAACTAGTGGATATGTACGGGCCAGAGATTGAGGTTCGTGTTTTCTTTTTACCATTCTTTTAATACTTGATATCATAAAGGGTTAATGAACAGTGGGTCATAATATTTATTGGATTTCTATGTTTTTGAGGTATTTGACCCTCCAGCAAATGTTGCTAGGTATATTATTGAGATGATCCATTTTATATGCGTGGAAACTATATTTCCTGGTTCCCACACTCTAAGAAAGTTTTTCTAGAGCTGTATATTCCGTGCGCTATTTGCGTCTTTGCAGTGACGCCATATATGTGTTTGGTCTGGTTATCCAGCATTTAAATGACTGTAGCAGGCACAGTATACTTAGGGTGGGTAGAATTATCAAAAGTTAAATTCTGTACAATACATTTTTAACGGAAAGCACGTGATCGTCGGTATCAAACGTTTGAAAAGGCTTTATTATTTTCCCGAATTACAATAATAAATTAATGTATGGTATGGGTGTGAAGGATCATAGTAGAACGGGAAGTGATAGCCTTCACCATGTTCGCTTCATTTTAAACATATACCGTATACTCGTTAATTCAGCAGTAAAAGAAGCATTGTCTGAGTTAATGTCTTGATTAGAAATGCTGAAATCACATTTAAAGCAAAAACGTGCATGTTTCACTGGCTACATAGGACACTTGGTTGGTTTTAATACTGTTTGTGTTCAGAGTGAGAATATTGGCAACATTCTGAATGCCTAGACATCAACGACATAAACATTCAATGGTCTTGCTAACTATTGGAGGTATCATTCTCAAGCAAAGTAAACCAAATAGAGTCGAATGGACAGAGAAATGTGAACGTACATTTGATATACTAAAGCAATTATAATCATAGCAACCGGTATTACAGTTGCCTGCCTAAATTATGCAAACAGTTTGTGGAGCAAGTAGATGCAGCAAACATCGGACTGGGTGTAGCATTGTTGCAGGTTCATTGTGGTAGGGTTACGGATGACCTTTCGTTGTACAAACAGATCCCTTACACTTAGTTTGTACGAACAAAAAGAGAATGGCTAATGATATAATAATGGGGTGGGACATGGTTGACGTTAGAAAATATCGTTGATACAGCATGGCAGGGCATTAAATATTCGCCCTCGATAAATTTTTCTAGTAAGATCATGCACCTATATGAATAGCTTAGTGCCATGCATTGCTGTCGCCATAAATCAAGGAAACACATAGAACAATGAAGTTGTATCAAGTAAAAATACATCAAGGATGCCGTTAGAACAATTGTAGTCGTAGATTCGTAAAAATATATTCCACGGAATTAGAGGCTTTTCATGCATATTGTCATCATCATACAGATAAATAGACATAACTACATGCAGTATTCATATTCATCAGAGTGATCACATTAGAACTAAGTTAATGCATAATGTTTTGTTTGGGGTGGAATTTATTTGGAAAATTATGTGAATTATTTCTTATGTATGCGTGTTGGCCAAAATATCCATAATTAATACTATGTTTAGTGACATTACAGTCTCGTAACGAAAACTGTAAAATAAATTTGTTTGTATTAAATCCCGCATAAAATAGTTATTTTTTACAATATTTAATTAACCTTTGTTTGGTGAAAGATTTCCAATTTGCATTAAGTATTACAAAACAATCACCATGGTTCACTTGATATATGAAGCGAGATTTAGGTTGTACGTATCTAATGTATTTGCTTTATGTATTATCATGGCCAGTAAAATAACATATTGTTGTAATTTTGGACATTGAAAACTTAAAAGGTAAATTATTCAGTGAATTATTCTACTTATTTAAAATATTCTTATCAGATTCTACAGACATAACGTATTTCCCAACGGAAAATATAATGATTAAATACACGCGCGTAAATGAGTTGGCAACACAATTTTGATGCACGTGAATGGATTATGTTGATTGAATCAAAGCGCAACACAACCCATGTTTATATTACTTCGGCTTTATCATAATATAACTTGACGAAATATTTCAGTTCAGTTTTATTTCACAGTATATTCACAATAAACCTTTTTAATAGGAGTCTGCTGGCATTGTCTGGATTCGTTCTTTAACATGTATCCAATGTAGGATTTGAAATATGGTGTGATATTATCATAGTTAGAAGTATTTATCCCTATACGAGTTGAATTATTCCGAATTCACTGAAGACGATTACTGCAATAATGAGATTTGCCATACAATAGCGATTATCAATAGTCGATACGAGATGTAGCAAAGTGGTAGACCACATATACGAGGGCTTCTTGTGTCATGAATGTTTTTAGCCAGTGAATATTCTTAAGATGGCAGTACATACCTTGGCATGCTGATTTGATCTGTTTATTCACGTTATTACATTTCTCAAAAACACGCCGATATTTTTTGTCCCATAAAGGCACATGCTAGCCTTTGTGTATACTATATAATATTTGTTTTATTATCATTTACTTTTCAAGTCACCCATAGCCGAATATCACCAATACAATGTTCTAAATTATTCAAGTGAGAGGAGAAATTTAAGTTATTGTCAGGAACCAGTGAAATATAAAGCTGTGCGTTATCAGGATACCACTAATATGTAATGCCATATAGCTGATCAATGCTCCAAAGAGTATGGCTGTGCATTGTCAAATTCAGAGGTCCAAGTCCTGAACACTTGATAAAAAAAATCTGACAATCAGATAAAATATCGTAAATGGAAACTCTCTGGGAGCGTTGTTCATGATAGGATCGAAATCATTCAAGTGTTTTATCTGGCATCCCGAATATATCCTCCAGCCTAGAAAAAAAGCCCAATATGAGCACACCTATTAAATAAATCATATATCTTTAGAAGAAAAAAACTAATACTTGCCTACCTTGACCAATTGATATCATTTTGTAATTTTTCACCCGAACTAAATGGCCCACTTAACCTACCTTTTGAACAAATGTGGCTGTAAAATATCGATCATCATCACCTGCAACCGAAGGAAAGCTGTTTCAGTATTGTGACCACTTTTATATGCAGGCTGTCATGATTTTGTTAGGTTACTATGTATTAAAAAATAACTTAGATGAAACTCAAATGCCATTGCTAGAACAGGCATGTTCTTGTTTAAAATATTTCAACCTAAACTGTTTATTAAAGGTTTTATAAGGGCAGCTTTCATTGATCCTGGGAAAACATCCGGCGAAAACTAGTTATTAACTAGTTTTGTAATCCGGCTTATCAGAAAATACAGGCACCTTTTCTCAAGCCATGTAGGCAGTGAGTCAACTGTACAAAAGCATTAGATGGCCTTTTAAGCAAGTGCCTGGTACTAATCTCTGTAAAAGGGTCAAATGTATCCATGCCTGATTACTTTGCGAATGACATACCATGTGATAAGGTGCTGGATTGCAATCCATAATATATATATATTATATATATATATATATATATATATATATATATATATATATATATATATTATTATATTTATTTATTTATTTATTTATTTATTTATATAAGTGAGTTAATAACATTTGGAAACTCAAATTGACGTCCATGTAGTACATTCTTCATCGCACTGAAAGCAGTCCTTTGATTTCTGCTTCATGATTTAGCTTAAACAATATTTATTTATTTACAAACATGCTACGTATATATGTGTGTCATAAAAAGTTTCCAAAACTAAATCAAATAGGTGAAGCGATGCATGGAATGGATGATGATTATATATATATATTTGTTTAGTCTTAATTTATTTAGAATATCTTAGAGCCACCAAGTACAAATATAATTAAGAAAATAACCTTAGAAACCTCCCCCCGTATGTATAATATACTGATATATTGTATCATGTAGCAGGATCTATTCATCGAAATATCTATTTTCATCTTCACGAAGAGTGACCTAAACTGATATAACAGTTAGATCGATTATACGAAAACAGCTGACGTTTTAATTGTTTTTCCATTATAAGGAAATCAGAGAAGTAGTATTCTCAATCTTCTTCTGAAATACAACATTGGTGTATTTGATTATCCTCAACGTCCAGAATATGTCACAAATTTGAACAGGTCATTTTACGTTGAAATGTCACATTCTGTTGGCGAAATGTAGTGTCGGAGTCGAAACGCGGAACACCATTTTGTCGGATAAAGAGTCATTTATAATGGAGATAAATCCGTCACAGGCAATAATGTGTCGGATGGTTGGATTTATCGGATAAACGATGTCCAGATTATCGGATTCTGGCTGTATATTCAAATATAGGTGTTCTTCGGAAAATTGTTAGAATGTATCTACTCGTGTAATTGGTGCATATGTCGACGTAATCGCTAGAGATATGAACACTTCGTAATCCTTTATCTATAGTTTCGGCAGATAACTACTCGTTTAAACACTACAATGGAACATATGTCGATTTACTATCAGGTAATTTTATCAGTACATCTTGTTTCACAACGAAATTTCATTGTATTACTTTGACTTTAAATAACATTTAAACTTTAATAATTATGGCAAGTATGTACAAGAGCTGGAAATAATTAGGATATGTGACAGCTGTTTTGTTTCGTTGTTATTACCATCAGTAAGTACACTATAACATTTACTCCGGACACTAATTTGTAGCCAGTATGTGATAATAATCTGATTTTATAATGAGTAGTTCTATGACTGTATGCTTAAAATCATTGTTAAGACACACACGTTGACACACATACAAACACACGCGAATACTCGAATCAATGCAGACACGCACGCATGCACGCACGCACGCACGCACACACACATAACAACTATACATATATATATATATATATATATATATATATATATATAAATAATATATATATATATATATATATATATATATATATATATATAATTGCTCGTTTCCTAGTTTATACAGTCTAGGGAAAAAGTTATTTCATATTGTCAATTCATTGTGTTCAATAATGTTGAATACAGTTTTATTTAATAATATTGGATTATTTGCTTTATTGACAATTCTTTGAACCTGTGATAAATTCTATAAAAAAACAATGCTTTTATTCGTGTGCATAAAACTTCACAAAACAACTGAAATCCATATTCAAAATAGTCGTCTACTGGGGTAATCATGCCAAGCAATATGAACAAAATATGCAATACTTCGTGTGGCCTCCTTTGGCTTTGAATACGGCACGCAGTGGTTGGGTCATGTTCAAAACGAGGGTTGAAAGCTTCTAATACGGAATAACTCGCCAAATGTTCACAACAGCCTGGGTCTGTTCAGCCACGTTTGTTGGGGATATTCATGTTGTTCAAACCATGAGAGATTTCCGACCAGAGATTGTCGATCACGTTAAAATTCAGTCATTCAGCAGGCCAATCCATGTGCTGCACATTCCCATTTTCGAGGAAATCCAACATGCGCTCGGTGTTTTGAAACATTGTCATCTTTGAACATAAAATTAGTTTGGGGGTCTTTCTAGGCAAATGCAAACATTTTGGTTCAAGGACACTTATGTATTGTTACTAATTCATGTTTCCATTCAGTATGTGGAGCTTGGATTTTCCTGTGCTATGGAAGGCACTCAATATCGTAACTCCGCGGCCGCCAGAATGTACTCTATGTAGTAAACAGTCATCGCGTAGAGCCCAGTGAGCTTTTCTGCGCACTCAAACACAACGATTTTGACGATACAGTAAATCTGGATTCATCACATGTTGCCAGTTATGATCACACACGTTCCAGTGCCGACGCGCCCACATAAATTGCGCTCAAACGTCATTCAAAAGTCGATAATTCATTAGCCGAGTTTTCACAGGAACGTTGGCCAAAAGGTTCCAGTCAGCACGTAGCTGAGGTGAAGGTGTTGTCTGGCTATTACGGTACAGTCGGTGCAGATATCATTCATGTCTTGCTGTGGTTTACTTGGGATGAGTAGATCTTGGCCAAGGGGTCGTTAGACCCATCTCCCGATGATGCTTCAGGATCTTAGAGCATGATCTTTGGGTGATCCGGAACACTTGGGCAATGCACCTCTGGCTAGACCCAGCGTGTGCATACCAACAAGCCTTTTACACAAACCTGAACTCAATTTATGCCTCATGGTTGTTAATTATCTGATATGAAGGTGATAAATAACTGGTTCAAAGGAAGAAGATTTTCACATATGTAGCCCACAAGCGGTCTCATAGGGATTGACAACTAAACAAAAGGGCGCTCTATAATTGGTTAATTCCAACCACCCCATCGGTCGTACCGTACCACAATATCGACAGTATATATTGTGTCTATTATACATGTCTATGCTGGTTATGCATGAAAAATGCATTTGGCTGGATTATCAGACTAAATGTCAAAAACAAAACCTGAGCAACTGTAACTTTACAATAGCTAGATCTTTAAGTTTTGGCATATTGTAATCGAATCAACCCAAATCAAATAAAACAAACCCATATCAGACGAAAGAAAATGAATGCAATTCGGATTATTTAACTCAGATCTCAGATTAAATCATACATATTATAAGCATAGAGTTACTTCAGAGTTTTCTTTTCATACGGTTAAGTTTTAATCAAAGAAAGGCCAATCTGGTTACACGCAAATAAAGCATTAATTACGAATTACTTCTTAGCATCCGGTTATTCTATTCCAACCATATATTTTTACGTATAAAATATGATATTAGTTTCCTTATAGGTCCTCTATCACCACCATCGACATAACGATTTTTCCATATATCCGCTGTTAGTAGCACAATAAATTGGATAGCTATCTTTAATCGTGGATTATTTTATAATACCAAACTTATAAAGCGCTCTTTTCATACTTAAAGCCTGTTCAAACGCGCTGTACGTAAACTGATGAAACAAAAGAAACATATTTTTTAGATATAATAAATATAATACGATTTTTTCATAACAATATATGTATAAAGCTAAATTGGGATATATATATATATATATATATATATATATATATATATATATATATATACAAAAAAAGAACATTAAATATCAAAATGGCTAGAGAACAAATGCGTTTTCAGCAACATCTTAAAAGTGTTCAGTGTTTTGTGTTTACAGATGTGAGCTGGGAGTGCATTCCATTTCTTGGCTGCTGAACACTGAACTTTCCATAGCCATAGCTAGATGTTCTAACCCTTGGAACCACCAATGTCACTGAAACCCTCGAACGTAGTGCTCTTGTTGGTTGTTAAACTGTCAACCTGACAGATATGTATCTTGGAGCCTGTTCATTTGGGGCTTTATACGTGTGCATTAGGATTTTAAATTGCACTCGATACTTAACAGGTGACCAATGCATATACTTCAATATGAATGTAATGCGACTCCGGTGTGATGTTCGAGTTACAATCCGTGCAGCTGTGTTCTGTATATGTAGTAACTTTTTAATGGATGTCTGGAACAGTCCATTGAGCAAAGCGTTACACCAGTCCAAACATGATGCTGTAAGCCCATTGACTAGTGACTTACTTGCATCACTTGTTAAGTACTGCCTAATATGTCAAATGTTGCGGACCTACATATATTATTCAACTGTTGCTCCATGATTAGTGCAGAGTAAAAGATAACACCTAAGTTCCTCACAGTAATCATTGATTTTAAATTAATTTTACCAAATCAAAAATTAACGTGTTTCATATAGATGGCATTATACTTAGATGTGAACAGCATATATGTCGTTCAATGTCGTTTTGTCGCTGTTCAGTTTGACCACGTTTGTACGCATTCATCCCCCAAATTCAGTAAGATGGGATGGGGGGGGCGCTTTCACAGCGTCTCCCTTCGGCTTCTATAACTGTGTGTCATCTCCATAAAAATGGTAAGAAAGTCCATGCTGACGATAATGGTTCGTAGAGTATTAGCGTACATGTGTATTTCTTCGGGCCGAGTACCGAGCCTTTTGATTCGCTAGCTATGACCATAACCTGGAAGTGGTCAGTAAGGTACGATTCTATCCATTTGAGAGCTACTTCGGAGACTTCGAATAAATTCTCAAAGCGACCCAACAAGATTCCATGATCGAGAGTATCAAATATTCTTCAAATGTTATATATATATATATATATATATATATATATATATATATATATAATATATATATATATATATATATAATACCATAGATCCTTATCCATTGTGTATTTTAACTTTGTATTAAATATTTTAATATATATATATATATATATATATATATATATATATATATATATATATATATATATATATATATATATAGACTTATCATTGAATTCAGCCTTTTCTGATGCTACTTTTCAACTGGAAAATACAATCAAGATAAATTCATGTACAACTCTGATACTTTCATTACATAAACACATTTTTTGGGGGAAAGATGAGCAAGTTATTGACAAGACAATCAACATATCTTTCCACGTCACAATATGAGGAAATCAAACCGGCTTTAATTCTGGGTAACGTTAAGGCTAAAACCACGAACGAATAAGGACTTCTGAATGATAATAAACAAGGTACTTAAATTTGGTACTAATATTATTATGTATGAAATTAATTTTAAAAGAGTAAGCCTTACATCTAGTTGATATCATAAGCTAATCCACTAATCCACTAATCCATCAACCAGACTGTCCTCATATATATAGAATACTTCAACATAAATGGAACTAATGGATAAACCAGAAAACATTATTTTCATGTCAACAACAATTTGACGAAAAAATGGAAAAACATTATTCGCGATATTCACTGAATACAATGTAATATCCTGGTTTATCTGAATGGTAAAGTCAAGTAAAGAGTATCAGTGTCTTTACAACAAAAAAACCTTTATCAAACCACTTCCATTTTCAATGTACTTAAGTCACCCAAATACACTATTAGTAAAATGCCGGCATGCATATAGGGTTACGTAAAATTAAGTAACTTGACTACAATTCGCTAACACCTTCCTATTATATTTTTCAAATTATGTTATTGTATTCGGCACTTATCTAGTTAATCACTTGATTACAGAAATGTGATATGATGACATATTATGCACCTCGAATTAGTACAGATAGTTACTTACTTTCTAGCCTTAAAGTACAATACGAAGTATTTTACTTTAGATATCCCTTTTAATTTGCATCGAAAGAAGGTTGTATAATGATCACAGTTATTTTAAGATCCTGTTATACGAGTTTTGAGAAGTTGCATATAATTTGAAATGTATACCCTTATTGTGCTATTGAACCTCAACGGCTGGTTATATATTGATTTAAATAGCATTTATTATAATAAGTTTCATAACAAACCACAGTTTACCATCCATAAATAATATTGGTAATTAAAGAATTGAGTTTACAAAATATAACCCATGATAATACACGAAAACTATCCCATAAAACACATGTTTTAAGATATATCCTCACAATCTATTGAATTAAATAAATACTCACACAATCTATAAACATTTTACAGTAAAATAAGCATAATTTCTTACCGATAAATACGTCCTGTGCTAGGATGGAATTTGATATAAAATAGTCAGCTGTTTACAGACTGGATGCCCGTTCAGAACTGTGATATCATTTGGAACAGGATTTGACAATATCACGGTTCATTGCACCAGCTATGTATTTTCGCTCTAAACATTATGATATATTTTATATTGACCGCTATGACCTAAACACCTCCCATTGAAATAATACACTTTTGAAATAATACAATATTGTTGTCGATTATACCGTATTAGTCATTGTCTACAAACAAAACTAGACCGCCAACGCCCGCCTATTTGATGGTATATATGTCCCAACTTCCGGTGGAAGCATAAAGGAAAGCAGAATGATAAAATCAAGTTTATAAACATGGCTAATTTTGTTGTGTCCTTATTCACATCAGCCGTTGGCGTAGAAGTAATAGAAACGGATTATTTGTGCATCTGTACATATAATGAACGCATTTAAAATAGATGTTAAAGCTTTTTGTTGGGGGAAATTAAGCTTAACTATTATTGTTTTATTTAACCTAGTCAAGAAACCCCGGCTGTCTCTGGTGTTTGAACCCAACTAGACTAGATCTGTGGATTTGCTTAAAACCATTTGTACATATTTGATGGCAATTATAATCGTACAAGAGTGATACAGATTGTCTACACATACAAAATTATATTGCACACATCACAATAAATGTCCATATTCATAGGTTCGTGTCATTACCGAAAGTCAACGCCCAATCAGATACCACTCAGTGATCGGACAAAGTTTGGGCATGTTTAATGTGAAATGGACACTAGGTGACTGACTGTTAACATCTAGTTATTAGTCATGACATCAGTATTGAAATGAAGGATCAAGCGTTGCCATACTCTGATTTATTTTGCGACATTGTTAGGTTATGGTTGTAACTACATTGAGGCAAATGAGGCAAATGTCTCACGCCGAAGCTGAATAGTAAATGGCCCTGTTATTTTTTTCTCTCCACTGTACAAACTAGCTGTTTTTAATTCTTCTAGTGTTAGATTATAATGTATGTCTTGTGTACATGGATTTCAAATTATTCCTTCTTGGCTGATAAAGAAGAACATACTCAAATTAAATCATATACAAATTTGATTAGTGAACTAGGATGATGCCAAGAAATGCCAAGAATCGAGGATTTTGTGTCTCTGAAGTCAGAGCTTCTGATGACTTATAAGTGTCCTCGCCCCAATTATTTTGCCTCGGGCGGTTAAGTGTTTTTGCCTTATTTAAAAAAGTGTGTATTTAAGGGCATAGACCCATACTCTTCTAATGTGAAAAGTTGTTTCTCAAATTATTCAACATAGGTCTAAATTTTATTTATATTTTAATGGAGCATATCTAAATAACCTATCAACCACTACATTTCATCATAGGTGTATACTTTTATGTGTAGTTGCGCTCTTAATTATTTGTGTTTCCATAGTTAACAACGGGTATTGACTACTTGGGACTTCAATAAAAACATTACATTATATCTAGGCCTATGCAATAAACAATGATAATTATCTACGTTCCTGTCACATGAACCTGATAGTTTGTGCGCGTTTTTTTAAACAGTGGGTTAGAAATGCCCATGCTACAAATATTCAGTACCACAGCAGTGGATATCACGAATAAGGTGGCCAGACTTCCGGCATTTCGCCTGACAGTCCGGCTTTTAAACTGGTCGTCCTCCATCAGTGCCATCTTAAGCTCGACATGCTTTGATCTTCAGATATTGTAACATGACCCTTTTTTTTCCGAAGAATGTGCAGCAATGTACAGAAAACTCTTAGCTACTAGAAAACTCATGCAAATGGCACATATATGACATAAATGCAAGAAGAAAAAAAACATTTCACGACATGCTGCATTTGTATTTTTAAAATAAGGGAACTTTTAGCACATCTACTTCAAATGGGTTAAAAATAAATATTGATATTCATTTATTTTACTTCGTTTAATAATAAAAAGTGTTTCTAAATGCACTATGTGTATGTGCATGCAGTTGTGTCTGCATGTGGGTGATAGGTTGGAAGCCTTTGACCATATGTCCTCCTTTTGTGAGCAGCATGTCCTCCTTTTCAAAATAATTTAAATGGTAACCCTATTCCTGAAGCTTACAAAACTTGTAAGTGGTTCAAACCTTCACACTCACTTCTACTTTACCCCAATTCAAAGTTCAACTTGTTAACACACATAATGTAATAGCAGTGAGAAAAAACGCAAGGTTTTTTTACAAGGTCTATTATATAAGTATACCCTATACTATTTGTATTTATCAATATTCTGTACACTCTTTGGTGATTGACAATATTATAGCATATCACTCGCATAATAAGAAAGCTGAATGCATACTTTGTATCCATTAAGCATAGATGCCATTTTATATTTATTAGCAGTATGCAAACAACCTAAGTTCTGCTCTTATTACAAACCCAACTGCAAGAGCATGCCCCATGATAAATGTAATGAAGAATGGAAGCATCAAGCCATATTTCACTGTATAATCCAAAATGGATATCTTTGAAAAATGGCGAGGTTCAGAATCATTGCAATCCAATCCTAGGCTGATCCAGCACTCAGTTTCAGACCTCGATTATCTGCCTACTCTCTTAAGTGAAGCAATTCATATTGATAAACACTTTTTAACGCAAATAAATTAAAACTCTTGTTTAACCATAATCTTCAATCAATCTTGTATTATAAACACCTCTTATCCCTTGCACTAATAGAAAAAGAATAAACACCTTACAACGTGTAGCCATACTTGCTTTAACTGAAATCAAGAAAATGTTTTAAAGTTTATAAATTCTGTATTTTATAATGGAGTTAAGAGTTTTAAGTTATTAAATTAAATTGTATACTGTATAGTAATCATACATTTATTACGCATGTCTGTCTAGTATGTATGCATACTTTCACTAGTTTTTACAAGATTGAATTGTTATCTTAAATTTCGCATCTCACATAATGAAACAATTATCAAGAAAAAACATATTCATTTCCGAAGACAATTATATCTCATAAATTTTCACCAATTGTTTTCCACAAGTTCATACCTTTCTTAAACTGCAATTTGAAATTAAAAAATAAATTTAAAACAATTCTTCACTAACCTGATCTTTCATTTTCTTTTACTGACTGTTGGAATTGTGGAGTATTATCACCGGCAATGATCGTTCAAATGTACAAACAAATCTCGCGCCCACTCAAAAATTAACGGAGATCCAGAGCCTGTGATATAGTAGTTCTAAATCCTGCCGCCATATGTCACTAGCTTTATTGTCAAGGTATACAACTGATCCAAAATATAAAAATCAGTAAACTCTTCTGTACATGTTTAGCTAATATAGTTAGATGCAACATCAACAACAGGCCATATTTGTTAATTGCTAAATGAAAATGCACCTAACTAATGCAACTCTGAGATGAGGAAAACTGTGGTGAACAACAGTCCTCCTCTTACATTATTTGGAATTCTTGACATAAAATGAGGAGACGAACTATTGTATGACTATGGTGATGATGTGCACAATTTGTGGTCGGGTTATAAGGTATGATTAAAATACATGTAAATTTGTAAAAACCTTTGCCTAGTATGGCATAGAACATGCACTAAAGAATAATGTTAATTTGTATTATTGGTTATTACAGACATAACTTTGATGCAGTTGTGTTTCATTTAGTTTTATTGGACAGTTAGTTATTTGATGTGCTTCAATAAATATTACTTAGATTGATGCAAAGACTTTATTCCTCATTCATATACTGGAACAGTTCTTGTTTAATTATAATAATCCGCAGTCACAGCAAAAAACTAAACCTAGCAATGTGATTGAAGAAGATGCTACACTATATTAATTAAGTTATTGTCCTTTAAAAACCTGACTAACAACTAATTATGATTCTTGTTCAAGATATGGGGTCAACTGCATCAAACATTATTCACTTCATTTTACAATATAAACTCTTGATATCATTAAATTATCCATTGTTATTAAATAGTCCAGTATCGTTCAACAGCATGTGCATTTTCCAACTAATACAAGTATATAACTATTCCATAACATTTAAAATATCAAACCTAACGCTAATTACCGGGTATGCCAGTATGCCAATGATAATGGAAATATACCAGTCCGAATCACACTAAATAGATTGTCTTTAGATTTATCTCCCACTCCATCAGCCCATTTAGCCTGTCTTGTGCACAAAAGTGGCCGTAAAACACCTATTATCATCATCATCATCATCATCACCTCCCACTGCAGTAAGTATGATCGTTGTATGAAATGTATGGTACTAGATTGAAGGTGTCCATACAGTAAACAAGTGGAGTAAATACAAATGAATGATTCCAATTTCATATATGTTTTATTTATTAACTGTCTTATTAGTTAACTGACACTTAGCAAATGATATAACGATGGTTATTATGATTACATTTGGATTGTGGGTGCAAAATCCAGATTTTACACTACTGAAGCACTCAATAAACTATATCAGAAGAAATGAGGTTGTATAAACCTAAATCATTAAATCTATAATAATAATAATTAACTGATGCCTGGAGATAGGGGCCAACAATTCACATATTTTGTTCAGTGTGATATATCACATTCTTCAATGTTTGTTTTATAAACTAAGCTGTATGTTATTGTGTTTGAATTTCAGAGGCATACACTGATGGGACCACAGTTGACCAAAGGATACAGTTTCTTACTTTGAGGATGATGATAGCAGGGATTCCGATTAATTATGGCGTCAATAAGTTCAACGAGTATTAATATGGACATACATTTATTCTTTGAATCGACATTTAAATATTTTCACCTAAGAAGTGTGTACTATTAATGGCTCCATTAAATTTAATCAATGGGTGCTATATATTGGTGCCCATAGTTACATCCATGTGTTCCGCTTATCATCCAATCACCATTTTGCTGGATTGGTCATGCTCCCTCTGAAAACACCACCTAATTAGAATTAAAAGGATCTATGTTACCTTTCACAAATTGAATCATTCGCTTACGTTGTGAGTAGCTTGTTCTGGATACAGCCCATGATCCATTGCTTGGGTTAGCTATAACCAGACACATCATGGTTTGGACACTTATGATAGAACACAAAAACCACCAATCTAACACCATATAATGATAGACATTCTGCACTCAGTATCCAAAGAAGATGCTTGGTGTGATGCATCTGGTCTGATTATTGCATCGAAGTATATGGAACGAATACTAGGTGAGATAAATATACGACATCTCAGAACCGTAAGCATGAAACCTGATTCCATGGGCTATGTGTACTGGCGCGATGTTGACACCCATATAGAGTAGATAGGGTTGTGCTTCAGTGAGTAGATTGCATCCCCATGCTACATAACTCCCCTGAGAGGGGCATTCACCTGCATGGAGTTGTTTACAAATTGACTTCGCAGGACCTTTTCTGATTAAAATGCTCCTGGCAGTTTTGAATGGCGTAACCAAATGGCCTGAAGTCATACCAATGCGCACGGAACATTATACAGCATAATACAATCTCAGTGTGAGTTGTTTGCTAGATTCGGCTAACACTTTATGTTATCCATTTTATCAGAATTTATAGAAAATGTTATTATTATCACGGGGACAATTGTTGATAGGAATTTATGAATTAGTTTCTCTCCAGTTGATATTTGTTTTCTTCACAATGTATGTGATAAAAATGATAATGTTTGTATTGATGGTATAGCCAATACTTTGCGTACGTAGTTATTCAGTGAACATTTTATTAAAATCTGGTTTTGCGAGTACATACCAGTCAAACTATTTACACGTGCCTTTTAATATCACTCTCCTTGACACGTTTTATATTACCTTTACTGTATATCATATCATATCGCTGAATATATATTGTAATACCATTATATCAAAAGCCATATTTTTGAATGGTTGTACTATTGCTATAAATATTTTCATCTGTCTACTATACTGCTATTTTTCTCCATTTGTTGCGATTGAATTAACAATAAATTATAGTAAAGACATTGATATCCAAAATGTTTTACAATCATAATTCGCTGACCTGATCCAAATGAGAAATTGTTGGCATGACCATTTTCAACTTATAATGAGCTGGTGGAACAACATCAATATTCTTGTCTGTTTATTTAGAATGACCTAGATTGTTCATGAAACTAACTATCCACAGTTTCTACTGATCAGCTGTCCTTGTCCAGTGATTTCCAGACTCTATTTCACTTAGATGTGAAAGAGGTTGGTGCGGTTGGTTGCAGATAACAGGGGCACATAATCGTATCCTGTAAGTGACAGTTTCAAATGTTTCTGTATTTTTAAAGAATACGCTTTTTAAAGACGTGAACAGTAATTTTTAGGGGCTTTTGATTTCCTCTCACTGATGGTGTATGTAGATCGTTCTCCCTTTTAGATAATATCAAGGTTCGTTTTGGAAATATATTCCTTCCGAAGTGCTGAGAAAACAGGTAGATATTCTTTTTTCTAAAGGCTGCGAATATTTATCATTTTGTCTTCATCTGTATATGCATGTAATGACGCAGTTAAGCTCAGTACAAGCCAAACATTGGATGTGGCCTCTTAAGGTTTTTTGTTATACCTGAAAATATAGTTATATTCAGTCATATTAATTATCATACTCCCACTAACATACAATGTGATACACATTTCTTTCTTGTTGTTTGGGTCATTGGAAAAATGAAAGAATATTCTAGCTAATTATATCAAATCTGAAAATATAAAAGAAAACCCTATAGGGACAGATAATATAAAAACAGCTTTGTTTTTAATATAACATTTATGTTTCATAAATGAAGGTTTTTAGGATAATCACCATTCCTTTGCTGCCCGATTATAGCAGACCAAATGAATGAAGGCGGTGGATATAATTGTGTGCGTCGATGGTCTTACCTCTAGTCGCCTTCGTTGTAATAGAGTAGACAGGTTCACATGGAACAGGCACTTAAGTACCATCAGTTTAATCAGACATAGATACTCCATTTCTGCTCTGTTTAAAGTTTTGTAAAACATATTTATTATATGTATACATTTGTTATGTCATGAAAGATTAACTGTGACCAGTAATTAAATAATATGTATAAAATGCCCCTTTTCCAATGTCATGCACACATACTTCATGATACGTGCTTACACATAACAACTGTTTAAACGTTGCAAGTCAGCATAATAAATATATTCCATAGATAAACCTCCAGTTATATATTTTACATAACGCATAATTTAAATCAACACTGAATGGAAATATATCTTTCAGTAATGAAATACAAAATATTATTAAATTCAACCTACCTGGAAATTCAGCATACCACAACAAACGTTGATTATAATACTATTCAAATAATAATCAACATAATGCCAATATAAGATTGAACCACCCCGTATCTTTAAATGAATTGTTTTACATTGAACAATAAGTTACCAAACATTCTTGAATTACTAAAGTTTTTTGGTGAAACATAATTACAACAAACAAAATCATAATAAAATATAAGGATAAGTGACAATAGTAGTTTTTGCACTGCTTGTATAGGGTAACTTCTACTTTCTTCTACACAGTATACAAACTTAATGTACTATTATAAATGTATAATATGACTCCATTTTCATTGCAAGCATACATTTATATTTCAAAAAGAAATATTGATCAAACAACATTTGAGCATTATGATTTTTAAAATATTTACCTGCTGGGATGTGACCTATGGTGTTATTCACAGATATAACATATGAATATCCTACATTTAAGATATTTCAAAGGTTGTATGCTAGCACCTGTACCATGTTGATAATTAATAAATATTCGTGTAGAAGACTATTTGATAATAAACAATTTGGCATACATGTTGCTGCAACCCAGCAGACACCCGATGTTGGATCAATGTTGGGAATAGGTCGATTTTAGATCGCGACATCGCACAACGCGAATCCAATGCATATCCAATTTAGCTGGGCTGGATTATATCGTGTTGGATTTAGATCGGTATTGCGATGTTGGATCAATGTTGTATTTTCCATCATATAAATTTACTATTTTAAGATTAACATTTGAGAAGCCGTTATTATGTGTATATCTGCTAATGGGGTATCTGGTGCAATTTCGCACATAATTAATATACATTTGTTCAAAACCAAGCCCACAACTCTGGCTACAGCTATCAACTATAGCCTAACTATACCTATCCCACAATCCCCGGATTCGGTCGTCACGCCATCCTAAGCTCATTGGAACTATTGACCTATATGAGTATATAAGTCAATGATTTGAACATAGCGCGGCCATTTTTTCGAAACTATAGAAATTCTAGGATACTTGACGCATCATTTTTTCTGGTAAGTATTTATATAAGTTGTACCAAACTTGTGTATTTAGTAATATGAATTGTCATGAAACATGATGGTGCGTAATGTTTCTTGATATACCATTTCTTTTGTTGAACATTGTTCGATCAAGTTATCGGACTTCAATCACTCAGCATGCGTGTCTACGTGTTGCTACGTTAGGTACTGTAATTGACATGTTAATGTTAGATAGCGACCATTTGACTTCCACGAAAGGGCTGGATTGCTTTACACCAGAAAATAAAAGACCTCTGTTTAGTGAATGGGAAATTTTCACATTTCAGATATAACTTATTTTCACATTAGATGATTAGTTTCGGTTTCATGATTATCATTATGGTTTGTTTTAATAACATTCTCGCTATTTACAGTCTATGAGGGGGGGAGGGATTTTCACGAAAAAGGATAAAATCTGTAAAATGCTGGAAAGTTCAATACCTCCGATTTGCACTCATTTTCATTTCCCAGAAAAACCTTTGTCCGGGAGACATTGGGGGAGGGTCTGTAAATAAAACAAATGCTTATATCTCAGAAATGGTAAGTATGAATATTATGAGCGAAAACGTTATTACTTATTGTTGATGACTTATCAAAAGTTGGTTACAGGCTTTCATTTGGCACCATGACACTTGACATTATCGAGGTATAATTAAGCTTCATGGTTAAAACCTATTATTTTGTTTAAAATTAATATCATGTCGCTGACTTGAAAAAAGTCCCTGCTCCTTTCATTGCATCATTTATTTTAGCAAAATAAAAGACAGAAAATAGGTAATGCCTTTACAGTACGCATGCCTCCCCATCCATTGACACATATGCAGAAAGTTATAAATGTTCGTATTGGCACAGGCATTCCTAGGTCTATACAGAATATTACTGCATGGCCTACTTGAAACGACGGAGAAAGTATCAAGTTGAAGTACTCACTCTTGCTGCAGCTAATAGCAGTTATAAGGATGAAGTCAATATAATAGTAGGTGATAGTTTTGTTCCTAGTGTACATGAGAAAGGTGATACTGACTCATCTTGTCATGTTGATGGTAGAGATGACAGCAATACACAGGATTCTAATAACAACAGTGGTGATACAAATGATCAGGAATCACACAACTCTAACAATGTGATATCTAGTTATGGATCAGAGAATTTGTCAGATGATGATGGTAAAGAGCTTGATATTGGAAAGGACTTTGCAGACTGACATTAAGAAATGCATGTGTAAGAACTGCTTTTCAAGAAGCGATTGAAATCCTTGGACGACATTGGCACCGTGTTCCAAAATATGCTTGCACTCTTTTGCATACACCTAGACATCTACAGTTACAGGATAAGTGTGGTGGCTAATATATTTATTTTGGACTGGAGTCGGTTATTATAGATGTTATTCATACGTTTACAACTATGGACATATTGTGCAGTTTTGTTATTTTAAGGAATATGTCTTTTATAAATTTGGCTCTGTTAATAATAATTAGACCAAAATAATGTAAAATGTACTGAACAGATTATTCAAATTTGATTGGCCATCCATGAAACTATTCAAACTTTTGCTATTGTGCTGGTATATAACTTGATTGTGAAGAACACTAATGTATGATGTATTGTACAAAATAGAACTGGTATAAGTGTATGTTGTCATGTTCTAGGTGAATATTCAATTCATTTTGTAAACAAAAGCATATGTTATAAATAATACATATTGTGAATATACTCATTAACATTCTTACAATAAACTCTAAGTTAATAGAAACACAGGTTAAACAACATAAACTATTATCATCAGGTACAAAAGTTGTAAACCTAATTATTCTGCAAGGAAATAAATAACATATGGTTTCACTTATTTTTATGTAATCGCAATCCTGGCTACCACCATCCTTAAGCGAAGAAACCGTACCAATAGTCTCTTGGTCCAGTAATAATTGGAGACGCCATTTACATTTGTTGTCTAGTGACACTTATTGACTTGATTAATTTTCAGCATAAAATAGATGACTTGGTTTCAATGTAAACAGTTTGTATAGTTTAACTATTATCAATATTATATGTTATTGTAAAATTAATGAAAATATGTATTGTCTGATCCTTTCGTCTTGATCTTAAATGATAATTGGTGATAACTAACCATGAACGTTTTGAAATTCCTATCATTGCTTCAATTTGATAATTGATAATTGGTATGTGGTAGTAAATATTATTAACAACTGCAGTAGTATATTTATTGCATTGTAGCAGATCAGGTTATGCTATCAATACAGTATCTTGTCACATGTCTTCATGATCATAACCGCTATCTCCATCATTGACAGATAACAGGCCTTACAAATATAGAGTAAAGTTAATTGACATTAATTTAATTATAATACCGTTATTACTGTATATCAGGCACGGGTTATGACCACAGTGGTTTCCAAGATACCCAAGAACACAATACACCAGTTTTTAACTCACAAAAGTATACATAATGTGCTTGCTTGGTACACACACACACAGACACACACACACACACATATATATATATATATATATATATATTATTTTTAAATATTTAAAGCCATCAATTCATTATCAATGACCAATGCAATATACATAAATAATTAGCATAAAATCACACAAGTAATTGCAATCCCTCATTTGGATTTGTTCTACTTGCTTACTATATGAACAGCTTCAACATAGTACCACTATGTATATGTTATACAACGCTCTTTTTCAGTGGTATGGCATAGGAAATCTAATGGCAATCTATCTGATGTGATTAGTAAATTTCGATAAACATTGCCACTCTGGCATAATCAAACTTTGTGTTTTTCATGTTATAAAAATTTTAATATTTAACAAATCTCGGCGGGCCCTTTTTAAGCGAAAATATTTAATTATGTCAAACGTGTTTGTTTTGTAAACTTAAGTGAACATGTTCTATGCAGTTGGCCTAATATCTTGAATTGGAAATATAAATAATGTTTTTGACGTGCAATAATGTAATTAAAAGAGTGTGACACCTTCTTCAATGGCATTGCTGGGTTTTGCTAATGTAACTCTGCATAATTAGAAGTAAACATGAAATTACCAGGAAACGAATGAGAAATAGGGCTTTAACACCAACCTAAGTAATGTTTGTTATTATGATTGATAGATAAATAGATAAATACACACACAAATAACCAACATAAGTTACGGACGTTTCTACCATTTACCTGTAAAATGAACATTACCTAGGTAAAAACTACAACCCAACTCCATTAGCATTTTAATCTACCACACTTTATACTGCTTATTTTGTACTTGAAGCATATCAAATAATTGTCCACTAATACCAAATAAAATACATTACATTTAAATTATGCATGAACTTATGCATGTTATATACTATGTTAACCAACAATTAGTCCAATTTTACATGTTTCTAATCCATATCTGATTTCTTCACCATAGGTTTTGCAAATCATCGCCATAGTTCTATTGGAGTTTTTCTTTTAGTTTGCACTCATGAATTGCAAATAATTCAAAGTGAGGACAGTTCTTCACCACAAAGTTTCTAATTCCTAATATATATACTGTATAAGGCAAGCATAGAAGAGTTCATTGATGTTTATATCTTGGGCCAGTAATTACCTAAGTATTCCATATGCTAAGAATGCTAAGTACATGGACAAGGTTTCTACATGTAATAACAATTGTCGAATAACATATATTGGGGAGTACGGGATAAGTTGTGCAACGTTGTAAGTTATGCCAACCACTCAGCAGGTTATATGAATGTATATGTATTATGATAACTATTATAGATAGCTATTATTATATACTGTTGTTTTCATATCATCTCTGTCAGTAAAGATGCACGGACCTAATTACCCAGAATGTTCAACATGGGGTAAATTTTCCCAGTGATGATGCGGTAAGTTGTGCCATGGCACCACCTATGTAACGTTAACCAAGCTGTGTTTGGGGCACTTTATCAGCGTTGTTGTGAATAATAACATTGGAATTATAATTAACGTGGAGTCTGTTTAGTCTAAGGTTACACATATTGGTGAAAAATTAAGTTAAATACATCTATTCATCGTGACAGAGTAGAGCGGCTTGGTGACAATTTAAGACTGACCCGTGCTCTTTGTGAATAATCATACAACTCTGCCCTGGGGTGGGGTGTGTGTAATAATTTCAAAAAAAAACGGAACCAAAATGTCACTCCTGTCTTTCTCTGTGTTTGGCAGTGTGTATGTGCGTCTGTGAGTGAGCGTTACTTACGTATAGCCATTAGGTGTTCATTCAGAAGTATGTTACAAAATGTATTTACTAGCATTACCGTCTGTCTATCAACTTTAAAACCTAAAAGAAAAATCGGAAATTTTCTCTTTGGGGGGTGGGGAACGCACTTCCGTTAACGAAAAATTTAAAAATAAAATAAACCTCACAATAAAAACCAGAAACATGTGCGGGAAGACAACGGACGAAGGTAAGAGGAAATCAATAAGCGGAAATTATACTTGTAATTCTGCTAACTCATTAGATCATACAATTTCACAGACGGTAGGACTTAATATATGTTTATTACAAATTAAACTCATAACATTTCAATGCAATTATTCTTATTTTATTGCTTAATGTCATTAAATTAGACAATAAACATTTTAATTGTTAAATAATTAATAATTAATTTTTTACAGTTAATTGTTTCGAGATATTACTTATTGTACGCATATTATACACACACACACACATATATATATATATATATATATATATATATATATGAAATAATTGCAACTTATTTCGTTTATTCCATATACTGGCCATGGTCCGTATCATCCATTGCTCCAACAGATACAACAGACATGGATGACACCAAAGAAGGCACAACATTTATACACAGAACATGTGAAAACTAAAATATGCATTTTTGTTTCGATTGCGCTATTGATCCATATACAAACTTAATAATATAGGCGAAATAATGCCTTCTTGTTTGACACCATTAGAATTGACGAATGTATCACTGCAACAACCATTCTAGTTACTGCTAAGTGTTTGGTTTGTATGCAAATATGCCAGACAATGGGCAGTTACAGAGCATAGCCAATATGTATTGAGTAGGCTAAAAGGTTTAATATAGTATACCTGATCAAACGTTTCAAGGCATCTAATAACACAAGGAACACAGTTGGTGCATTACTAAGATACTAATCTACTCCTTGATTGAAAAAGAAAACAATCCATAATGTGTACTTTGAAACCAGTGTGTAATTTGTCTGATTTTAATACGTAGTTGTGATTTAAAAGTATAATATTATCGATACATTTCTCAAAAATACTATCCAGTGCAATTCATTGATAATGATTGCTGTCACTGAAGGAACAGTTTTATTGTTGGAATAGGGACATAGGGACCAAGTCGATTGCAACATATAACAAGAACATTATTCGTGAAACTTCATAGTATTAAATAATAGTGACAAGTGTATTGTTAATTCATGGCAACTATTATTCTACAAATCTGGAGGCATTATCCAACCCATCAACTTTATGATGCTTCAAACGCAACACTGCTTTGGTGACGTCATCAACAGTAATGTTATGTAACGAGGTTCAATTATCTTTGTTAAAATAATTTTTATTATTACGTTCCGACGCTTGACATACTGCATACATATCATCGGGATCATAAGAAGCACTAATATATAAGTTGCTGTATTTGTCAGCAACTAATTTGCTTATTTCCTCTTCACTCTGTGCGTTATCAACGTCATTCGGCATTCTAGTACAATTACCATTTATGCGTATCATTTCATCCCGAATATGACGCGTATTTTTGCATTTGAAAGCGAATACCATTTTCTCAGTTTTGAGATTTAAATCCTTTTTACAGCTCTATTGTAAAAATTCTTTGGTTTGAATTTGATTAAATAAATGATTCCTTGCCTTGAACCAAATTTGTCAGTCTAAATAAGGCGGCCATAAAAAGGACTGTTATTTGTACATTTTGATATGGACATTCCAGCCAACTAATAATAGCTTACTTGTCTTAGGAATATATATAAATATCTTACACAACACAACACATCATTACAGAGTAGTACATATTTCGGTGGCTGAATATCACTAAGTAATTAACTACGGACAAATTTGTAAGACACTGGATACACATACATCCTATATTACGCGAATAATAATGTTTAATATTCATTGCAATGTTTGTGTTAATTAAACAGTGATCTGTCGTTATGATACATAATGGATAACTTAACCAAAACAATATTTTAATATATTATTTATTTCAGGATGTAAAATAAATATTCAGTCAGTAGTTGTGTACAGACTTAATAATTCGTGAATTATAATGATGCAAATATAAAAATACAAATATATTGTAATATATTCATACTTGACTGTGAACATAATACAAGTGCCTTTGATGTGATATTACACACGTTTATCTGTTTATTTATTTGAAACAAACGAGAAGATCATATTATAGCACGTAGGTTTGTCGCGGATACTTTAATAGCTCTAATAAATAATTGAGCTATGTAAAAACAATACAACTATATAATGAACCAGAGTAATAAGTGGACCTGCGATATGCATGAGAGGCCCACATTCACTTTTTAAATTTGTATGAAAAAAAAGGGAATTTTTCTTCAGCTTTTTTCCTAAGGGTTTTTTCAAAAATACAATCCGTCATTGAAGTATGTCACCATGTCAGGTGATATATGACGCGGTGAGATAGCGTTATCAGTATTGGAATATATGATCCATAATTTGATGATGTGTTATCAGTTGTTCGTCTCTGTATTAATCAAAATGACAACAATGCCTTTCAAGTGCTTATGTTTGTTTTCATTTGGATACATCACCCACGGATTTATGTATTTTCCAACTCAATTTGATTCTACATTCCATCCTGATGGTTACCCAGCTATGTGACATAGTTGAGATCAGCACCAAGATTTTCATAAAATATTTGTAGTCGTTTAATCTGGGTTGATTTAAAAGTTTCTTTCTACTATGACTGTCAAGAGTATCGATGAGTTACCTAAATACAGTAGATTAGTTATTGTTTAAACCTGTTGTATGCTTTAGAAGTTGATAACAGTCCGAAATCCCTCCTTTATCTTAATCCACTTGTATTAGGATTAGGAAGTCAACACATTCACACTTAATAGATAGCTCAAACTCTTCACTACTACTTAATACTATCCTATTGAATATCTAATTTTAAGAAGTTGATTACAACAAATATGGAAATGATATACTTCTGGTGACTAATGATTTAGCATAGAGGTATGAAAAATAAAGCAGCCAACTAACTATTTAAGCAAACATAATTAGTCCATTCGAACCGAATTTGATGCTTTCATGGCATTCTGCAGATATAACTTTATTGCAATTAATATAATGTGTCTAGTCGTACAAATACTTATTAGAACACCCATGAACTCATATTTAGTTACTAATGGACGTACACAGGCAAGCGCACCGAATGTCTAAATGTTGTAACTAGTAGCGAGTTTTGCTACATATCTCTACAAACTGGTTTCAAATCGTGACTATGTCTCAAAGTGTTTTATTTCTTACATTGCCTTTGGAGGTCACATGGAATATACAAAGTTCCATAAAATAAGCAATATTCACAGAAGCACGCAAACACACTATTGCATTCTTCTATTCCTAACATTACATGCCAACACCTAGGTAAACATACATACATCTATTTGCATAAATGCCCTTGGTCTATCAGCGTATTAATTACGCAATAACCTATACGCATATTCAACACAGAGATTGTCTAGAAAAATATTAGGTGTTGTTCATATTAGCTTTTCGATAGTGTAAAGTCGGCGATTTCAAAGATTAGGTGTTCCATAATATACCAGTGAACAATTTTGGATGGTAAAATTTTTATGGGTAAAATAATGGAGTTAAAAATTTAGTTGACAAAAAAATTTTTTTTTGGGGGCAAAAAATATGAATGTTTTCCAATAAAAGAAGAAAAAAAACCCAATTACGTTCAACCCCAAAACAACAAACACACACACACACTCACACATTCACCATAAAACACAGACACTTATTATCAGGCTAATATTAGTATAATTGTTTATACAAATATAACAGAGTATAATAAGTTTTTTTATAAAATTAATAAACATATTAACATCTTATACAAAACATAATGATATGCATGTATTATATGATATAAACAAACACACACGCGCGCGCATGCAAGCACGCATGGAAGTACGCACGCGAACCACCACACATGACACACATATATATATATATATATATATATATATATATATATATATATATATATATACATACATACATACATAACATACACACACACACACACACACATACACAAAAATATATATATATATATATATATATATATATATATATATATATATATATATATATATATATTACTATACATAGGGAAAACCTGAGATCCATGGGCACTGGCACGCCTTAAACATTAGCTGTTTAATTATTATGCCATTTAGTTATAGATCTGTTTTACAACCTGGTGTTCACCTCTGAGTGCTAAAACATCATACATTTGAGTAATAAGTGGTGCAGCTCACAATACGTGTTTCCATGAATGAAAAGATTATTTTGAAGTACTATTACATTAATGATAAGAACACATGGGCCACATGCCACATGGCTTTGAGTTAGCTAGGGCTGGGTATCATGGGCCTGGTACCATAAGCACAGCCTATGATGCTCCACTCCATGCCCATGATACCATGGGTATTTTATATAGTTAGCTAAGTTACATGGCAGTCCAATCTGGGTTACATGTGAGTGGCTGCTACCCTTTCAACAGGGATATCTTCAAAGACTCTTATTTTTTGACATGCTTCATTATTGCCAGCCGCAGTGGTGAATCCACAGCTAGGGGACAAGGAACAACCAGCACTAGACGATGGCCAGCAGTCAGCACTCAATGAACATCTAGGTCTAGTAGTCATACAACAGCCAGAGACAAATGAGCACCCAGAAACTAAGATGATACAGCAGCCAACACCAAACCAACAGCTAGGTCTAGAGGTCACTCAAACTTTAGAGGCAAGCGAACAGCCAATGAGCAACTAGCGCCAGATATCAGACAAGAGCCAGTATTAGACAAAAAACTGTGTCCAGGCAGGTCATTTTACATTACATAAAATTAAAGTTATCAGTGGAGCATAAACATAATTAAAACAGAGGATATACTGATCATAGAATATCATTTGCTAGTGCGTAAAGTATTAAACCAGTAATCCCAGGTAAGCGAAGACAACATAACAGAAGATAAAACAACACTGATAATTATACTATTTGAACTGAACTGAAGTCTATGGATAAAATTTGTAATATGTTTCCTTTGTAATTCTTCAAAGGCAGGTAGTCGTAGCGAACACACATTTCACTTGCGCTACGCTGTTTGTCCAGTTTCATTAGTCGTCTAAGGGTATTATAATAGCCTACACATAGTTTTTCATAGGGGTTTCAGAAGAATCATACCATAATTGTTTACGTTATAGGTTAGTACAATATGATTTAAATAATAACACCTTGACATCATCAGAATAAAAACTAAAGTTGTCTTGCCATATCAGATTTACATGAGTAGGCTTGTTACACCTATATATTTA